>JAHLJZ010000067.1:0-128305 GCA_025602915.1 Paraphysoderma sedebokerense
TACCTTTTTCAAGGACAATAAAATTGGTTTAATTCCCCTAACCTAACCTAACGACTTCAGAGCAAACTTAGGTCACAACTTCAGAGCAAACTTAGGTCACAACTTCAGAGCAAACTTAGGTCACAACTTCAGAGCAAACTTAGGTCACAACTTCAGAGCAAACTTAGGTCACAACTTCAGAGCAAACTTAGGTGAGATTTTATATGTTCCTTGTACAAGGACAATAAAACCTCTTTAATATGCCTAACCTAACCTAACCTTTATGGTCATCATTGACGAAGGAACTCGAAAGGGCAATATCTGCCTTCTAAAATCTAAAAATGAAGCACTATCTAAAATCATTGAGATATTACTTGCGCGATCAGCTAAACATTCACTCTACCCCGTTCAATTTATCCGCATCGATAATGCTGGCGAATTCACATCAAATGTCTTCAACAGTTGGTGTGCAAGCAATGGCATCACCGTGGAATATTCGACTCCACACATTCCATCACAGAATGGATTAGCCGAAAATTATGTTAAAAGGATTACATACATGACTCGAACCTTATTGATGGGTTGTAATTTACCCTCCTCAGCTTGGGGATATGCCGCGCTACATGCAGCTTATCTTAGTGGATTCTGGCCACATACATCACTCGCGTTTTCATGTCCTGATGAAATTGATACTGGCATTCAACAATCAGTTGATCATCTCCGAAAATTTGGCTGTACTGTCTATACACCTATTGCTCCACCACAGCGTACTATTATGGGACCTCAGCGACACCTAGGCATATATGTCGGTCATATTGGCAGATCTATTATCAAATGGCTGGATTCAATTACGGGTCAACTCTTCACTGCTAAATTTGCAGATTGTGTATTTGACGAATCGACTTCACCGCAACTTCATTCACAGCCCAAAGCGTCTCAACCCTTACACATTTATCCTGATGACCCCCCTCCTAAATCATGTACAGTTTTGTCTCAATACATGGTCAATCAAAGAGCTGAACACATATTTCCTTCTTAGTTGAATTCCGTGTGAACTATGAGTTAAGACAACACATTAAGCTTTCGTTCCACCTATATTTTCGGCTGGTCAAGATTTGATGACTCCAGGTATAATCTTACACTCAATTTTATCCCTTATGTGTCCAAGTATAATCCAATGCATGGTCGGTTTAGCGGTCAAAATCTAGTTCATTCTTAGTTGAATTCCGCGTGAATACTGAGTTAAGACAATACATTTAGCGTCTATTTTCACTTAAATTTTCGGCTGGTCAAGATTTGATGACTCCAGGTATAATCTTACACTCAGTTGTATCCCATATGTGTTCAATTTTCATTTAATTCATCGTCGGTTTAGCAGTCAGAATCTAGTTCCTTAAATCATTATTTCAACAGAATATCAACCATATTGGGATCTCATGCTAACTGGGGAGAACGAGGGAGCGGTGGCTTTGGTGGAGGTGGAGGCGCTGGTGGAAGTGGATTCAGCGGAGGCGGTGGCGGCGGCTACACACTGGCGGCGGCGGCGGAAACAACCGGAACGGCACTATTATTGAAAGCCACTGGATCCCCATTGTCACGCACGGCGGCGGACAAGGCGGAGGGTCTTTCAATAACGGCACCGACCAAGTCAACACAGCCGACAACTGCGACACTGATGGCTCGGTGACCATCATAGCATTGTAAGGGTATAATTGGAAATTTGGAAGGTGCTGCAGTCCCGGGATGATAATATATAAGATACTCAGTATTATAGCGATGTGCACTTTGCAGTTTGCTGATGTGTGGTTTACCGTTCACATTTCTCTACACTGTCTACAGTTCATACCGAGGGGATTCTCTTGAATAAATTAATATTGTGTTTTTTATATGTTCTCATGCACCGGGTTGGTGAACGCCCATAATCAAGCCATGAGTCCTCAAGGCGGAAACAGGAAAAAAGATGAAAAGTGCCTCCGACCTTCGTTTTAAGATAAAATGCATTGGGCTATATGATTGTATCTGCATGCTACCGTATCCATAATCCATAGTATTTTTTGCGTCAGAAATGCGTCTAGCAATTTTAAATAAAGACGTCAGGACACATCGGTTCCATCAATTTATTTGCATCAACAGATGACGACGAAGCGAAAAGGGAGTTGAGGTTGTTTGAAACGCAAGAGGAGTATCAATTAGGTCTAGTCCGCCGCCCTACATATGCACCATTTCGCTCACAGAGCAAACTTAGGTCACGATAAGTTGTCCTAACCTTTTCTTTTTTAACATATCCGCAATTATCATGTCCGCAGTGTTTGTATTCCTTATATTATTTTTATCTATGTCTGTATCTCCCATGTACATTTTGTATCCATATACCTGGGGTTTCTCTGTTTTCGTATATTATCATTTATATCTGCATCTTCCATACACACTTGGTCCACCTGGGGCGGGGTGTGTTGGCTTGTCCTGAATGTCAGACGAAAAAATAAAATTAATATCGATCGCCCTAAACTAACCTAACCTTGATCAACTCCAGAGTGATGAAAGCATGATCTGCGTCAAATATAAGTGGAAATAGAACTTAGTTGCATGTCCCCTCTGTACTACCTAATTCCCTTCTTAGTCGTCTCAATGACCCATAGGGTGGTCTGAGATATTTTAGATGTATCTCTGCAAGAACAATAAATTGGTTTGATTTGCCCAGTCATATATTGTAGAGAAATCAGCATAATTCTTGCAAAGATGATAATGCTAATGATCAATCTAGGATTTTCCAACCAGTAACGCGGATTCTATACAGAGATCGCAGAATTTTGATTTTATTGTCAACATTCGTAACTGAAGAGGTACAAGCTTTTCTGCTGGAAAAAAGTAGCTGGAAAAAAGTAGCGAAGACAAGTGTGCAAATGATAACGCTATCGATCAATCAATGACAATCAACGTATCAAATGTAGTATTATACACTTCGTTGTAGTAGGCTAAAAAATATTATAGGCTAGTCTAACGCTCAATTTGTCGGTGGATACGTTGCATTGGTGAATTTAAGTAAGTCCAGTACTTATTGCGTCATCGGGTCCATGGTAAGACATCACTAGCAATACTGAATCATAGGGTAAGCGATCAGGTGGTGTCCCATTCGACGTTACATCTGCTAGCACTTATATTCTTGTGGCGATATCGGTCCACCATTTGCGTCCCCAAAGCATTGTCGCATGATCTTCGGATTTCATTACCTTGACATTCTCCAATGGAAACCCGTCTCGAGATAAATATCTTCTGACCATTTCAGTATTCACAATAGCGTCGTATTCTGACAAGTAAACAAACATCGGCACATCATTTGTGATAGTGGATGTTATGGGGTCATCGTCTACAACAGACACTGTATTGTCCTGGGAGGTATAAGAAAAACGTTCCCAATCACCTGAGAAGAAAAAATATAGTTAGTACCCGAGAAGCCAGCACCAATAAATACTTTTTCTGAGTACAAACATCGAACCATACAACTCCAAAACCAATAAAATCCTCTACTTATAGTGCACACACTGATAGCCACTTCTTTTGCTGCGAAATAGTCAAGTAACTCATCCACCCATCTGACTGGTTTCCGATAAACGAAATTATAAGCAACATCTCGCCAGAACATTCCAAATGATATTGGATCTATCGCAATGTACGTGGATATGATGGATCGAGGATTGAAGTCATTGGTACGGCCTCCCGTTATGTCGGACTTCAAAGTATCTGACCTATTGGGGGCGTTATCCTCGCTCTCCCAAAATCGGCTGGCTTCCAGAATATCTTGCGCTTTGAATAACCACGTGGTCAAGGCAGTTCCTAGTGAATGAGCGACAAAAACTCCGGGTTTAACTTTGAGACGACTGTAAACTCCATATACCGTTTTTACAAACACATCAGGACTTGGAAATTGCGGCGACCTGACAACCGGTCGTTTCGGACGAGGAATTAAAGATGGAAAGAGTTTTGAAAATGCATGTGAGACAAATGTTGTTGCATACGGAATGGTGAATAGTGTCATCGTGGATTGGGTAATTGAAATAAATATCATTGGGCGAGTGGGATGTTTCCGGTGGAGAAAGTACATAAACGGCAAGTATGGCAGGAGACCTACATCAAAGCAAGTACGTTTAAAACAACATGAAGAAGTGTTATAATGGACCGAAGTATCATACCGATTCCAAGTCCATGCAAGAAAGTTATCGGAGGTTCTAATTCCTTTTGCCGACGATGATTTGACGACAACCGACCAACCAACGATTTAGACATCCATATCTTTATACCATTTTCTTCATGCAGTTCAAAGCCGCACAACCACAATATAACGTGTGTAAGGAAATGCATCAGCATCGTGACTAAAAGTTCAGTAGTGAAGAATTTAATAATTAATAAGCAGCTTAGTGAAGGCGCTTCAGCGAGATAATCAAAAAATGTTTACCAAAATAGAACATGCCCGGTCTCCAACGCACCACTAATTTATCTACATTCAGCCTGATGCATTTCAGTTTGGCATCATACCCTTCAGGAATCGCACCCCCGGTTTCCTTTAAGACTATATTTACTACAGCTTCAATGTCTTCTAACGTTTTCCTGTCAACCCGTATCGGTTTAGTACCGTATTTAGGTATGATGTACGAAGTTCGGTTTGGCGGACTTGAATTGTCGAAGAATTCCGTTCCCCAGTACGCCCAGCAAAGCCATTCCATAATATTCCCTATGCGCAACTCACACGGTTTTGCGTTAAAAAACCAACCGGAAAGGAACGTGGCAATAGTAGGGTTAGGATGAATGATGTGGTTACTACAAAAGTGAAGAACGTCTTATTAGCGACTCAGGTGGATGTTAGAGAAGCATATTGATGAACGCACTTCCATTGAATAGGGACCGAACCCTTAACGGTTTGTCGCAACCATTTCGGATTTGTCGGTAGATGACTTGGAAAAGGATGGATGGAGCGGATTACATCATAAAGCATTTTCATAATCTGATCTTGGGTCATCTTGGGAAACGGTTTCGGCTTTGAAAAATGGCGAAAGATGATGTGATGGTGAACGAGGGACAGAGTAGTGAAAAGTAAGTCAATATGCGCAATAACTACAACTACAGTACGTATCACTTCTGAAGACGATATCAGATGAAACCCGAATGAGAATTGATGAGATAATGAGGCATAAATGGGGGCAAAGAACTGCATCAATTGAGATCGCAATCCGTTAGCATCCGACTGCAACCACCAACTGCTGAAATCCTTATATAGATAAGATTGACCGACAATTTTTACTAAACTAAATGGGAAAACCGTTATATTATTGCTTGCCAGCCTCACAATGTGTTCTGATATTCCCCAGTAGTAGAACACAATGATGATAGATGACAGCGTCAAGCACTGTAAACTCCAAATTAAAATCTTCAATAATACCCATTTCACATTTTCACTGATCCAAAATTCGCTGAAATCGGTTGGCTTGTACTCTGGATCATATAGGTTGAGCGACGTAGTAAACGCTGACGTCGGTGTCGATGGAAGGGATTGTCGGAGATGAAGAGGAGTTTTTGGAAGACACACTTCGCAATTGCAGTACATTATTTTTTTTTCACCGTTTACGAAGTCGGAATTTGGGTGCAGAAATTGATTTGAATTTTCTCCTATCGGCAATAGATTAGATCCTTGGAGTGATAGAGACAATCTCTTTTTGTTCCTCTTTTGAGGAACTTCATTCTGGTTGTCGTCCAGGACCAAAGTCGTCAGAATTTCTGGCAATTCCGGGTTCGGAGAGGTTAATTCAGGAGCATTTGAAGACTCTGTCATTTTGGGTTTTCTCTTTTTTCTGCGTTTGGAAATAGTCGATGGCTCATCCATTTGAATTAAAGGAGCGTAGAAATTGGTATTCGAAGGGCCCATCGGATTTGTCACTGACTGCCTTCACTAGGGAGAACTGAAGCGACAACGAATTAAATAGAAATGTCGTAAATTTCAGGTGTCCGAATCAAGATAATAGCATCAAATATGAAGCTGAGAAGATAATCGGGGTATGGTCGCAAAGCTGAAGAGTATGGAGTCTTTTCGTGGCTGATTATGCGGGGCCTGTTGAGGCTTCGAAAGAACAGAAAGTACACTAAAGAGAAATTTCAAAGGCCAGACGCTTCATTAATACTCAAGAGTGCAGCGGATAAATATGATGAAAAAGATAACAACATTTAAGGGGGGTGCATCAGGAACAATGACGGCGAATGAAGTAATTCGGATCAATTGGAGCAGCGTTGCCTAAATGATTTAAACTCATCGTTTGCAGAAAGATGATTAATATCGGCAGAAGCGGGACTGTAATGTCTCTCCATTTCTATTACAACTTTTTTGACAATATGTAAGTTGATATATCATTTATAATTCAGCGAATTCAATCAAAATTAGCATTTTATTGTTCCAATACAGTTGCACATAAAACAAAGGTGAATGAGCCATGGCAGATAACTTCACCAAAAAGCAATTTCAGAAAACCGCACTAGAGAAGATAAGACAAGGATTCGAGGCAAAAATCAGACAGTGTGAATATTTGGGAGTCTGCATAACGGAATTTCCGTTCAGGATTGCAGAACTTTTGTCATCATATTTTGCGTCGTCAATCAACAATACACTGCAAATATTCAGAATATTTGAAACAAAAAAAAAGACAAAGCAAGATATCCTGCCAACTTCAACACCAGAACGAATGTCGGTCGGCGCATGCAAATCAATTTGAAAATTCACCGACGAGTTTATTGTATTGGAACCGAGGAAATTGTAACACGTGACTGGTTGCTATGACAATCAGTATCAGAGAACCTTCCTGGTTATGACGTCCGGTTAGGTCCGGTAGGTCCTGCGTCGCTAATTCAATCACCACAAGGTTTAAGGGAATACGAAAATGATCCAATGCTATACGACTGTTGTTGCATTAAGGGATGAGGTTACGATTTTATAACATCCGATCATTTCGATATCCCCTAAAACCTATGACGACGACCCCTTACCCCTTCCCTCCCACGCAAATTGCCGCTTTGTGCGGAGATCTTTACACTATCCTTACTCTTAATAAACTCAGGTCGACTGAAATCACAGACCTCATAAATTTCAATGAGACCATATCTTATATGTCAAAGCATTGTGCTATCATTGACTATATCTACTTTTCTTGGTCGAAACTCGTTCGCATTCGAAATCAATTTGCCTCGTTTTCTCAAGTACTTGTTCTCAAATGAACAGAGCGTAAATGAATCCGATCAGCCATTATTTGACAACTATAAACAATACTTTGAGACAGCTACCAGTGGTAAGTGCTGAATTTTACGACATTCTCTGTCAATCTTAATACTAAAGACATTCGTTATTAATGTCAATCAAGGATGGTTAAAAGAAGTCTACAAATTATCCAGCGAAGAGTTGCTATTGCTCGAAAGAGGATCTGGTGAGATGTTAACTTATACTCACCCTTCTTATTAAAATTCTCATAGAGTTGTCTGTTTCTTAATCAGGTGCTTTGACTAGATATGAGACCAGGCCATCTGACTGCTACAAAGACGCCGCTATTGCCTTGAGAAAAGGTTGTAAGGAAGTGACCATAAACGAGTCAGAAAAAGTGCAATGTATGTAGAGGGTTTTTTTCTTATCCAGTAAGCAAGTGTCCTCCATTAACATCAATATGATAGATGCGATCCGACTCACGAAATGTGAGATTGCTACAGCGAATATCCAAGCCCCGATGGAATGTCAAGATTTCGATAATGTAACCACATGTGTAGAGTAAGAAGTTGCATCTTTACATCTTCCTAAACGCTACCCAGATTAAAAAGACTGACAATAAGAAAATCCATTAAGGTCTTTGTCCAGAATTCCTCAACTATGGACATCATACAGCGGATATTTTCGAGATGTAGTGAGTATGTGCTTCGCAGTCCGACATGAGATCCAAAGAGGTAATTGCCATTATTTAATTTTGAGACTACTTTTTGTGGCAGCTGACTGCTTCGTGGGTAAAAACAATAAAGATTTATTAGAGTCATTGTTTCAAAACCTCACATTCACTCAAATACTCAATTCCCGGCTACTCCTTTCCCATAAGAGTCAACTGATTGCACTCCAGAATGCCACTAATGCTTCTTTAGAGTATATTCTCAATTCATACTCATCGTTGAAGGGTTACACAGTGGATGTAACCTCGTCTCTGACTAATTTGACTTCAAACGTTACCTCGCTATCCACATCCTTAGTCGCCGTCTTGAAGTTGCTAACAGAAGTAGGGAAGCAACAAAACGATACAGAATCTTTAATAAGGGATCTATTGTTTATTACAGATAGGTTGAAATCTGACATAAAGGATACCAAAGAAAATATGGACAGTATGAAAATGGATATTGTGGTCGTTGAAGGAGACATCGATAGAGCTCAGCGAAACTTAAAAACTTGGATGGAAAATTTAGATGCTGTGTTGACTAGTATCGAGCGAAGGGTGCCCAATTTAGGCACAAAATTGACAGAAGTATGCTGCAGATCCATTCATGTGTTTGACTTCGTTGACCAAATATGCTGTTGTTTCTTTTATCTAGTCCTTGGCCGCTTTAGATTCAACATTAATAACATCTGCCGAAAATTTCATGGCGTTTGCAAATAGACAAGGTGATATGTTGGAATCTTTGCTCGTAAGTTAAGCTTTCTCTCGAATTGAATGTAACGATTTGCTAATGCTTCCTTCCAGATAAGAACAAGTGATATTCTCCTATTGCAATCCAAGATCTTCTCCGAGCTCACATCCACCTCAACCTCCCTATCCTCACTTTTATCTGATTCCATTAACCTATCAACATCCTTGAAGCATGAGCTTTCTAATATTTCCCTTTTTCACTCTACTCTCTCTAAATCTATTCATAATCTGTCCAGTGCAGTGTCTAACACGTCGGCCGAATTTGCAGACTTACATTCTTCTCTCTCATTCAGATGGATCCGATATCTTTCGAATTTCTTCTGGGGTCAAGAGAGTATCGCCTTATGGATCTTCATCGGTGCGATGTATACTATCTTTGCGACTTCGATAGCATTTATACTACACCGTAAAGCAAGTGGCCGGTTTAGTGCATTTTTTATCGCACCTTGGATTGGGTTACAAATTACCTCGATCGCATATTTCCGTTCTTTGAGTTTACTTGTCTCTTCTATTTTGGTATAAATCTCAAATTTTCGTCTCTCTGACTGGTTGGACTTATGGATATTAACTAACGAACGACTACTTTTTTAACCATGATCCAGTGCAATATTGCTGCTTTCTTCATCTCGTTTTTCTTCACTGCAAGACTTGATACAACTCGACAGCGCCGATTCCTTCAAAATTTCGAACAAAGTCGGCTGTTGCTCGATCCATTAGAGGATCGCGGGACATCTCAAGATGTATGGGTCCAGCAACAATTTAATTCACTCAGATCTGAACTGTCGGAAGTTCGTTCTCTTTTGTCTTCACGCGGGGAATTGGTGGGGTTGCGTAGAAATACATCCACCAATGCAACTGCAACAAAATCCCGCTTGATTCCGAAAATTAGCAGTAACGACAGCATAATTGTCTGGGATAAGCCGAAGGGATTGAGACGAAGCGCGAGATACTTGAAAAAGAGTTAACCGTTACCACAGCTATTCACTCTGGTAAACCGTAGTTCTTCACTTTAGCCCTGCATTCTAACGCCATAAAAATCATCTTACTCCAAATGATATTCGGTTATGTTTTCGGTTTCAAATTATTTATGCGTGCGATACTCTCAATTCAACTGTTTTATGTCAGTAATCGTGATTTATTAATATTTCATTGAATATATTTTCTCGGCTATCGCAATAATTGGATCCGCATTAATTGAGTGTGTCGACAAATCATTATATTTATGCGCTCACGCCAAAAGCGCTCTGGCGTAGATGCGTGTTGCATGCAGTGATTTAATGGTCCACGTCAGGGTCGATTGATCAAGTTGGTTCTTTGTTAGGAGCAGGATACATATATGTAGTATATACAATTAAGTGTTCATGAATTACAAATATAGTGCTTCATTGGTATATATAGCTTAATTCCCCAGCATGGTAATGCTCAATTGCTAATAATTAATAATATGATTGATAATAAGTTGGGTGCAGTCACATCACAAGAGATCAAACTTCAACGCTCCCACTTGACTGCACAGCAGTAATATATCGGCAGCTGTGGGGACCGAACCTGAAAAACCAGTTTCGCTGAAAACAGGAGGTCACATAAACCCTTAAGCCAGATTATACCATACCGACGTACCGTCTAATACAAAATATCTTCACTGTCGTCTTCTATCTCTTTGAGACTTAACAACACCTGGGCTTGCTCGATGTTTGGTAAATATAGGTGTAGACAAAGTCTTAGTGAAGATATCGGCAATATTATCGCTAGATTTTCTTTTTGGGACATGAATTTCTGTTCCTTGTAAATCCGAAGTGAAGAAAAATTTTGGTAATATTGCTTTTGACATAACACATTTCGACTTAGTGAAAACAAGTAGCGTTGTCTTCGTATATGATTGTCGGCTTTAAAGTCGAAGGGAATACAAGAGATTGAAGGAATGAGCGAAGAGACTCTCTCAAATATACACATTCTTTGGTTGCTTAGTATAGTGCGATCATTTCGGCGTGAGTAGATGAAGCAGAATCAGAGAGGCGCTAACTAGCCTATCCTGCGTCCGCGAAACCTATTAAGTCAAAATGTTCTCCGCAAGGATAGAATAAACCATACTTAAATGGGGACATTTAAGTATCTGAGTATTGACCTAATTCCATTCCAATGTAATTTGGATGGATTACCACTGTGTCGAGCAAGTAAACGACTCTGTCGAAACGATATCCCTACCTTGAAGCAATCGGGATGTTGTTATACCTCGCCAACACAACGAGGCCCGATATCAGGTTCTAAGTAGTTTACTTGCTCGACATAGTAGTAATCCATAAACGACATTGGAATGGAATTAGGTCAACTCTTAGATACTTAAATTAAGTGTGCCGACAAATCATTGTATTTATGCACTCTGGCGTATATACGTTTGGCACATTCACAAGAGACCTCTTTGAGAGTTGCTGTGGCCCAGTAATCGATGTAGCAATTATATTCTGCGGATTGGCTTCTGTACCTGCTAATACTTTGTCGGGAATTCGGTTTCATATGATTGGTGTGATATATTAACCACAAAATAAATTCTTATTGTGCACTAAACTACATCCTATTGTGAGGGTGGCGTATGTCAGATTGTCAGGTAGAACACTCGCATGCGGCATGTCCGCTCAGAAATAAATTTTCTTTACACAAAAAGATATAAATTTCTGGATCCTAAAAATTCTATTTAGCCCAATTTTTAGTGAATACAGATTTACTGGAGGAATGGCACATTTCTCTTCAGCCGACACTCTTTGCTCGCCGCTCCATAAAGCGGCAACCCTTTTCTTCGCTGTTTTCCTTATCCTATCATTGATATTCTATCTGAAAGGAATTCTTGCGGCTTTTCGTCTTCGTAGACCTATCCTGTTCATATATGCTGTCACTGCCTTTATTTTCGCCATAGGTACTATAACACTGGTTCTCTCTAATTGCGATCCTCAAAGCGACAGACTCCTCGCCGTTCTCTATTTCATATGGAACATTATCGGCCCAATTGTTGGTGTCCAGATTTTCCTCCAAAATCGACATATCCTCCGGCCATCAGAAACCCTCTTCAGTACTTCTAATGATGAAACGGAACCCAAGATTGCCGAACAGCCAAAAAAGAAAATATCGAAGTATCACCTCGGCATCATATTTTCAATATTATCAGTTTGTCAACTCATTTTATTTGCTTACCTTGCTTCGGAGCTCGTTCGTCAAACATCATCCCACTTTGAAGTAACATTTGTCGGTATCTTGAATATCCAATTAAACGGTGAATTGGTGTTCAAACTGTCGTCGGCCTATAACTTCATATCTATATTTGTCGCTATCATCGGTGGCATGGCTTTACAAAGCGGCAAGTTGAAAACAGCATTGATGTCGTTACAAATCTCTAAACTGGCCATTATTATTGTGACCCAAACTCAAGGGGATAATGTTTCTCTGAGTTTGTTGTTTGCAAGAGAATTGTTAGAATTCTATGCTAGCGGAATTTACAATGTCTTCAGTTTTGATGAAGATAAGAAAGTTTTTAATGATTGGACGAACTGGAGCTTAAAGAACTGTCTAAGAATGCCTGATTCAGAGAAAGAAGAGCAATCTAAAGGTGATGTGATATCGGGAGCTCCAGTCAAGAACGATGTAAAAATTACCATCACTGACGAGGCCGAGGTCACTCGGGAGGAAGCAGAGGAAATAACCATGGTCGGGTGAAGATTATCGGACATTCAACAACGTTAATTATGATAAATTCGTTAAAATATTTACGAGATGAATAAATCTATATTAACAGTGAATCTTACACTTCTCGTAAATTTGATTTGCTACTGAACATGTGAATATCCTTAAACATATTTTGCAAAATCTTCACCGCCTTATTGTTCTTTCCTTCTCCCTCGAGATCCTTATCGTGGTCTTTAGCAGACTCTCCTGTTCCATTTACATGCGTCTCGTCATCTGAACTTTCATTATCACTATCTTCTTCATCGTCCTCGAGTTCATCGCAGTTTTCTCCAAAATTTGATTCTTCTGGGATTCGGGCATCTCTTATTTCGTTTCGATTTTTTCGCCCTCTTTGTCGTTTTTCCCTTTTCTCTTTCAGCCGGTCTTCTAGTTTATCTTGAAACTCGATTTCTTTCTGCTTTAAAATCGTAATCTCATTTATCAACTCAGTATTTATCTCCTGTAGCACGCATTTTCTCTTGTCAGCAGTTTTAAGTTCCTGCGCAAGCAAAGCTGCCTCGCATTTCAATGTTGATTTCAATGCTGAAAGTTGATTATGTATATCTTTCGTTTCTTCAGATTCTGTGTCTTGTGTGGTGATTTCAGATGCGACCTCACTCGGCAGCGCAATGACGGTAGAAACAAAAGATAAAAATCGATCGTTGTGACTGGCGCTTGGAGACTTTGGAATTACACGGTTTGTTTTGCCGGGTATCGTGAGACTCGCAGGAAGGGTTGATAATTCTACTTGATTTGGGCGATTCGCGCAGTCAGAATATGCGACATCGATATTCGACACTATCGTATCGCTATTTCCATCTTCGTCCAGTCTATCCCATCGTTTTGTCACTTTCAACAAGTCCGCGAGTTCCTCCGCAATTTCCTGGTAGCGTTCCCCATCAGTCAGTAACTACGTTTCTCATAAAGATCGTAAATTGCATACCAAAAAATTGCATTTCCTTGATTGCTCATCAAACGTTCTAGATCGTTGATAAACGATAGCAAGGGTCGTCAAAGCCGTCTCGACTGCACTTGAACCGGTCCGGCCTACAGATCTAGGGGCACTGATTAGAATAAGATTAAGCTGTAGGGAAGTTGGTAAACTTACAGTAGTCGAACGATGAAATCTCTATTTGGGGTATCAGGTAACCATAATGAACCCTTTTTGTACTATTGAGCCGTTGACATAAATTTAAACACAGAGGACGAAGGAAGGTCGATCGTTACATTGCGTCATGCAACCTTGAACAGCTAGCAACAAACAATACCTTGTCATCGAACATTGTACCGGAGCTGAGTAAAATTGCATTCAAAATAACATGTTTTACATCTACCAGATTCGAATGTACCAATCCTGACAGAATTATACCGCTTCGAGAATCAATACCTGCCCATACATCTTTCGAATTCAAAATGTGTTTTTCGGATGATTGCAGTTTATGCTGTCATTGATATTGATTATGGTTATAAGTTATAGAGTCACAGAATATTATGGAGTAAGAAAGTGAAATAATAAACTAACCATGTTTATCCATTTCACAGATCGTGCAAAACTAAGCTCGCTGCTTCTCAGATACGAAAAATCACAAACAGTAAATCCTTGAGCACGTTTTATACCGTCTCTCGCCACTTCAGTCGCTGAGTGATCGCCCGCTGCTACTGTATTTGAGGAATAAAATTTGTCGGCATTCACCGACTTAAACTCTGATTTCGCACCAGATCTTTCTCCTCTTCTACTTTCAATCTGTTCAACATTGCTTCCATCATTGGAATTCAGATTGTCTGCCATACTTATATCCCCGTCTGATGTTACTCCGCCCATAGTTGACGCTAAATCGACAAGCGGATAATCCACGTAGGTTTGCGTTATAATTTGATATATATTGACTATTGAATGAGGACAAGTAAAATGCGGCTTGATGTCGACAACAGAAAGTGTCGATAGTGTCAGCTAAAAAGGAAGAAGTTAGAAAGTTTTACATTGACTTGATATTTTCTTAAGAAACAACACTACATCTTCCAGTCGTAATGTCCCTACGAAATCGACACTGATATACCCCACAAACCCTGCTTCGAAGAAATGTCTGGCCACCAATTTCATTTGATCCATCATTGCATGCAAAGGTGTCTGCCTTTGAGGAATCAGAGTCGCAATCAGGGAGAATGATTTGGTGAATATCTATACAAAGACACAATAAGTATCACTGCTAGGGTCAACCCAGTTGACAGGCTTCAAAATCAAGAATTAACGAGTAATGATAAATACTTTCTCGTGACTACCGACTAATTTCAACTTCCCGTCAGGTTCGAGCAAAGCGTGAAGGGTAGGGAACGTTAATTTTGCCTCCGCCCTATTCCTCAGAGCTGGACATGACTGAATGATTCCGCCTTTAACGAAATGGTCGTCAGTGTAAAGAAAGAAAGAAGCTGTCGCCTTATAGAACCTCACAGACCACTGGCAATGAATGAAATCAAGAACGAGTTCCAATCACTGTAACCGGTCATATTTGGATACAAAGGTACCGCGATTTCATCAATTTCTGATTCCAATGTCTGCATGAATCTGCTGTACTGCTCTGTCTAAACATCACAAATGTTTGCAGTGTTAGAATTTACAGGCATCATGGTGAATTAAGGATGCCGTTAACATACTCCTACAAATTCATCGATATCCCTCATGTTGGCTTGCCTCACGATTGATGTAATATCTTTGTAAAAGCTTAATTTGGTCGCATCTGTTATTTAGATAATTAAACAGAACTGATAAGCATTTGCCAACGTTTTACTTCACGCCGCCGGGTTCTAAAGAGTACAACTGTACAAGCATACCAAAAACCCACACGCCCCGGCCTTCAACTTCGTCTGCTACTTTTAAAAACCAAACATCTCGGCATTCTTCAATTCCAGAGACCAAACATTGCAGCATAACCCGAAAAAATAACTCTTTTTCACGGATACCCCACACAGTGTGTAACCGTGGCAACTTATGGGTTGCCGATTCTAACATTGCTTGCGTTACATTTTGATACGGCTGTCCTTGGGGAGACGAACATGTTGCCGCGGAAGTAAGAAGTTTCCGCGGGTGAGAAGGCAGTAATCCGACTATAGGTATCGCCAGACTCTGTAGTGATTTAGTTCACTTTGCATTAACCAGAAACCAAAAATGACTTCCACTTACAGCTGCTGTTATCCAATCCCATTCGGAGGGAATATATGGGATTATTACTGCGTTCAATTCTTTACCTTTGGTAAGATCTAGAATTTTCCGAAGAGTGAAGGGAGAGGACCAGAGTGATGCTGCCAGAGAAGACGATTTTGGGAACCGTTCATGCGTTTCAGGATGAAGCAAATGCAATCGAGAGAAAGCAGTCTTGGCTGAAAAAAAAACGTGAAAGATAATGTGAAGGGAAACGGAGTCGCAATTAGATTCCAAGCACGATACTCTGGCTATTAGCTAGGGACGCTTTATTACGTAAGTAACTCTTGACCAACTCCCACCATTCGTCTTCGATCGTTTCATCATTATGAGCAGAGGATCCTGGAAGAGTATCAAACTCATTTTTAAATCTTTGTTGGGTGATGTAGATACATTCCATTTTCGGGTTGTGAACTAACTCGTATAACCTCCCAATTTGCATTTGTTGGAGAAAACTGGGGTCTTTAAAATTTGGTCGTATGCGAAGTGGATGTGAGAAACTTGGAAGATGTATGTGAAGTCTAGCGGTAAGGACATTCACAAGCGGTTATCAGCAAATCTATATGCCGAACGTCAAGCGAGCATTCACTCCATGCCGTGATACGCTACCTTCTGTTTGTGTTCTGCAAGATTCCCCAGTTCTGTTTGAAAGACTCCAGCATCATGTCGCAAAGTTCAAAATATCGTTGCCGTTGTTGCTAAAGCAGTGCGATATGAAGGTTTAACGATTTGTATTATGGTCAACAGGGATGCAACCCATACTCTACCGCTTGTTGTTTTAACCAAGCTCTACGAGCAAGACAGCGTTTTCGAAATTCGACTACGACTCGTGCTGCATTCTTTAAATCGGCATTGTGTAAATAGATTTTGCTGTGGAGCATCAACCAATTGATGTTGTTAACACATGGCTAAATCATCTTCAGTGAATTAACAGAAATGCGAACCGTTGAACGTATCCTCTCCAACATTTTTGAATTTTCAGAGCTGCATCTCTCCGTCTATGTTTGTTTGATGCTAAAAATAACCTCCCAGGTTGTTTCATGAGTGATATTAGTTGGTTATGATTAACACATGAGGTCAGCAAATCAGATATGCTATAATTCGCTTTTGCAGGTTTGGAGGCCATTTTCACGAGAGCTTCAGAGTCAACCATTATCAGAGGTACTAAATGTGGGAAGTTCAATTAGCATTTGGTTGATTTGATGTTCCGTTTGATTTAAAAGCCTTTGCCTCCGCCAAACAAAGGACACTAAACAATTCATACGAACATGAATATTGCAAAGCCATTTCTTCCAGTAGAGATAACAGAGAAAGAACGGAATCCCATAATGTGCTTGGACAACGTTCTGCGAAGACTTGAAATGCTGGGTGATCTCGGAGTGTTCGAGAAGAGACGATGTGCAAAATGATTGTTCTGTAGTATGGGTTGTGGGATTAGATGTTCCTGGGTCTAAGGTTTCTGACATAAACATTTGAACTAATTATCCATTAAATCTTACTTTTCTGCACCTTCGCCACATGCATCTTCGCCATCGTTCAGATTTGAGATTGAAGGAAACGGAGTTTTGGTGAGCCTCTCTAAGTCGTCAGCAAATTGATTCTGATCGGTATCAACTGTTGATTTCAGGTCGAGGTTTTCTCCCGCATGGTTCGTGACATTGAATTTCCAGCGCAAGGATTCATCTATCTTAAATTTCTCCAAATATGATCTTCTATCATACCTTCTGTCAGACGGATGGCATTGAATTTGTTGAGAAAGTAATGGTGGAGATGTGGATGCGACTCGGAATGCTGGCGTAAAATCGAGGGATGGGTGAAAGTATCCGCGATTGATTAAGGGTAAGATGCCATCCTTTATATCAAAAAAATAGTATATTGCTCTCAGTAAATTATTTCCAATGACTAAAAGTATGGCTCGATGTAAGATCTTGCTGATGATAAACGATACCTTGTTTAATGTATCCGGCTTAACGTGTGACGATGTGATTTCCGACTCCCTTTTTGATTTAGGTAGGGCTTCTTTATAATAAATGGTAGTTGTATCCTGTCGATGAATTTGTAGATTTGGTGAAGTGGGTGGTGGACGAGACAACACTTTGTAGGGAAGCGGAGGCAATGCCGACAAAGACAAATCCTGTGCCGATAGGAATTCACATCCACTATCTGCATTAGTGAAGTGTATCAGAAACATTTACTGCTAATTATAAAGCAATTACCTTGGTCCAATCTGTCTTGTTGTGATGAAATTCCGGGATCGGTGATGTGGATTTTTTTTCTGCTCGAATTGTATTCGGATCCATTCGACATATGCATCAACAATTCAAATCGGATGTGCAATCACATATCCATATATTAAAAAATTTCGAAATATTTGGGGTGCCACAGGGAGCAGGATTAGATCGATGATTCAGGGTCAACTGTACTGCAATCTGCGTAAAAAAAAGATGCGTGGATGCAGGACGGATTGACCATGTCCCTTCAACAACATTTAATTCTCATAAACTTTTATTTTTCTCTGATATAACATTTATAATCTTACCTGATAATATTGCTGAATAAATATTCACTAAAATGCAGTATCCCTTTTAATAACAAGTTTTGCACGTCTGTGAACCGGTGAACTCATCCTTCGCCTCCCCTCTCGTACAATTAATATGGTTTACGATACATTTCACTCGGATACATAAATTTAAAATAAACAAAACATTCATATATTAAACAAGTCATCTTTGGATAAAATCTTCCCTGGCGTTGATATCGATTCCTCACTCTCGCCCTTCTTGTCCGCCTTCGCATTCCCTTTCCCGAACATCCCATTCCAATTCTTGCTCATCCCAGCGCATAAGACTTCCAAATCCGATATCGACAGCCGCACTTCGGGGACAATCACTCTCCAAACTCCAACTTCGTATTCGCTGCTCTCTTCTCCCGTGCCTCCTCTGTAGCCTCCACTAGTGTAGTAACTGTCTCTCCCAACAGAATATCTTCCAGTCGAAAACGACCGAAAGCTTTTTGCCCGTGAAGGAGCTCTAGGTGTCCAATACTCAACTCCTCCTACGCCTCCCCTATAGTTATGATCCCTGTCTCTGTCCTGCCCATGACTTGCGTTTAAATACGGTCGATAGAATCCAACAGCATTCATTTCGGCAGCCCCGCTACCACTTGCGTTGTAATCAACGGAATGCCATGCAGGATGAATGGCTAAACTCCCGTCATTCCGTTTGTCAACTTGATAACGATCTTCGTATTCACCTTCCTCTTTAGTCTCCTGAACTTGTCCCGCTATCCATGAATTTGACGACTCTGCCATTTCTCCATATCGTTGAGAATCATGACCACTTCCAGTTACCAAATCCCACAGCCATCTCGAAAAACTCCTTCGTCTTCTTCCCTTACCACTCCAGCCTCTTCTCTCTTTTTTCCGTAAATTCGTCATTCTATGAAACTCACACTGCCGTATCCACTCATCTTGCGTCGCCTCACGAGTTCTGAAGTTATCGGACGAGGAGGTAACAGGTCGATATGATTCAACAAGGTAACTCTGCCCATCTAGCACATTATGAGGTCCCTTTGTTCTCTTAGTTTTTAGATATTTGTGGAATCGATAGATGACATATATCACGAAAATCAAGAACAACGTTCCATTGACTGCAGTGAATGTGATCCAGCCAGAATCTATAAACACACATAACACAAGATTTCATGTCAGCAACTTCTACTTTTAATTGCGTATCAACGCAGCTGATATCTAAAGTTACAATGAAATTCAGGAATGTACCGAAAGTCGCCATTGGGGGAATGTAATAATTGTCAGTTGAATGAAAGGACTCGTCGAACGGATGCAG
Source organism: Paraphysoderma sedebokerense (assembly GCA_025602915.1). Lineage (NCBI taxonomy): Eukaryota > Fungi > Blastocladiomycota > Physodermatomycetes > Physodermatales > Physodermataceae > Paraphysoderma > Paraphysoderma sedebokerense. Next base: position 19,428 of record JAHLJZ010000067.1, read on the forward strand.
TCAGTTCACCACATTCGGCATTCCCAAAATTAAGTGATGAGCCTTTGTACTGGTAACAGAGGGGCACTAAATACGAGATCCTTTTAGATTCATGTACTAGGTCTGCAATGAAAATATATGATCGGAACCAATCTACCAAACATATAAGCTCATCTTTGACTGCTTCCACTTACGTGACGTCACTGCTGGAGTTAAACTCTTTAAACGCGATGGTGACCACACACAAAATTCCAATCCTTTCCGCTGTTTTGAGAAGACATTTGTACGGCTCTTCAGGTCCTTGGGGGATAGGAAGCAGATTGAAAGCTTATCTAGATTCTCATTGAAAATATATTGCCAATCATTGTGTACAATCAACCAAAATGGATAAGACCAGAAAAGAGACTACTAGGTATAGACGACAAATATCTACAAAATTTAAACATAAATCATAAGCTGTTGAGATGACCAGAGTTTCTACACAGATTATAGAGTGAAAGAAACAGAAACGTCGAATATAAGTAAAAACCAGAATCTATGCTATTTTATGGATGTGGCTCGAAGCGATACGGAGCGAAATTTATAAAGTTTTTAAAGAATTGAGAGGTCTTATCGAAGGGAGAGTGCCATACAACAGGCGAGAAGAAAGTAGATATATAGGGGATTCGTTGTATAGAGATAAAGAAGTTAACAGTGAATAATGTTTAAACAAGCGCTACTACACTCTCATAATTCAACTTTCACCTGCTCCACCACGGCTTCCTTAGAAGTACTTCCTTGATCATTTTTGTTCCCTTTCACTTTGACTTTTTTGCTAGCTTTACCAGCGTTAGAATCACCATCAACTGATTCGTCACTGTTGACGTTCTGCTTTTCTCTCACCCACGCACCGTTTCCACCAACCGTTCCAGCTTGGGATGATTCCCACTGCCCGACGACACTGCCAATCCCACCGGCAAGGCCCCCAACTACAGCACCAACAACCTGATCCATTCTATCTACAACGCCTTGCATTTTCAGACCGGTCTTTGATTCCACGTATGATGGCAATGGGGTGTATTTGACAACATAGAATGACAGAGAAGACACAAGGAAAGTGGTAGAAAGAGTGAAAAACAGTGTGGAAAGGAATGAGCGGCGAGGACGACGGGTCTGTGATTAAAATCAGTAAATGGCAAGGAGGGTTAGCTAGATATTAGGAAAACGACGAAGTTAAATCTTACATGTTTCTTCAGTTCATTCAAACTCTGCTTAACTTCTTTCCTTTCCTTTTCTACCACTTCCATATCTTTAGCGACACTTTTCTTCCATCCTTCTAAGTCTTCGACAATTCCTTTCAACTTTTTATTTTCGAGTTTCATTTCATCTAATTCCTCGTTCACGACTCTGGCCAATTTTTTCACCACTTCAACTTCACTTTCCAAGAATTCCTTCTCCTTTTGAAGCTCCGAAATGGTTCCATTCAATTTCTCAACCTCATTTGTGAGCTGCGGAAGGTTGGCAGTCGACTGAGACACCGACAGTGTCAGTTCCGCAGTTTGAGATGATGATTCTTTAACTCCCATAACTTCCGACGTTAATTCAGCCATTTGCTTTTCAAGTGCTTTCATATTTGACTGATATTTTTCAAATTCCTTCTTTAATTCATTAGAGGTAGCACTCCCTCCTGAGTTTTCAAGACTAGCAACTTTGGTTTGAACGCCCTGAATCTGGGATTTGAGGAGTTCAAGCTGTTTCATGAGGTCGTTCGGAGAAGGAACGATTTGATTCGGAGCTGACGTTGCAGAAGCGAGTGACGATACTGTTTCGTTGATCTGGTTGAACGCGGATTTTAGATGATCAAGATCTTGCGACGTCTGCTTTGCCTTTGACACCTGTGTCTGTGTAGGAATGAAAGAGACCTATTAGCATCTATAATGTGAAAGAACAAAAGCGATAAGTATGGGTGGCAAAGCAGTGGTATCTACCTGTAAGGATCCGGTTATGTTAGTCAATTCACTACGATTTGAAGCGTTCAATTTGGATTCGGAGACGGGAATGTAACTTCGGGCCTGCTTACAAAAGCGTGTGAGACAGTGGTTATTCTGTGTGATATGGAAATAATAATTGTACATACTTCGCCTTTGAAATCTCGTGCAATTCTGTAAATATGTGAATAGTTAGTGTTACATTGGCACCAACGGAAAAGACTAGAAAGTTGCAACTTACGCCCTGTCATCTATTTTATACAATGCGTTGGCCTGAGATTGACTGAGATTCAGTGCAGCCGCAGGCGAAGGCGTTTCCATATTCGGTTTTTCATTAGAACCAATGACCGATGCTTTTACGGTGACTCGTTTGTACAGTACTATGCATTCCGGCATTCAAGAAAGGACTGGTGTTATCATCCTTGAACCCATAGATACACAGGGAAGTCTCAGAAATTTACGATACTCACGAGTTGACCCATCATCGCCGACGATGTCTATTCCAAAATCGACAGTATCACCATTTTTCAATTCGACTGGAGCAGATTCATGGTTCTCCTCTGAGAGACGCTTGCCATTGACGAATGTACCATTTGAGGATTTCGTGTCTTTGATGTAAATCTATTATGCGGCACGGGGAGACAACGATAGAAAACGAAAGCAAATGGTGATATTATGAGTCAGTTCGTTCAAGAGATAGTCATTAAGGAAACAAAAAGCCATTATTTCATATTTTGAAAGTTGGATTCATATGTGCTGTTCATTGACCGCAAGAAACTGACTTGAGGAGAGCAGAATGAACGAAAAGTCCATTCTTTCTGCCAACCAAACTGATTGAAAGAAAACAAAGGAAAACCAATAATGGCAACCAATTTCAGCACTAGCGCGGCTACATACCTTTCCACCTTCCACCCAAATTTCGGCATGGTTTCTACTTAACACTTTGGAATCGAAAAAGCCATTGCTCAAAGAAGGCACTGTCTTGGAATTGGTCTGTCGGCCAATTTTAACTGGATTATTTTCGAATAAATCTATTGTCTTTATGACTGTCGCTTTGTTGGAACCATTTGCACCGGCGTCGGATGAGGTTAAAACGAGAGTTACGGATGGATAATTGGACGCTGGTGGGGTAGATTGGGGCATGTTGTTTATTTGCTTAAGCAGACGTTTGCTGGCTAAAAGGAGTTCAATTCGAACAACGAGTATTTTCCATTCATATGTTCGACGTTACAACAAAGCATACATGGTCAACGGAACGAGAGGACGTAAGATTTGTGTTAATTCATATCCGACAAAGAGGACGACGCATCGCGAACACAGAAAGACACACAGAGGAAACCAGCAGGAAAAACAATTGGAAATATCTGTCAATATAAGGACATTTGTTCCATGAATGAATAATACATTACCTTTCTTGGATAGATTGAGGGACGAGCCACCAGAGTCGTTTTCCTTTTCGGAGGGATAGTTGTTTGATCGACCAAGAGTAGACTGCGGTGAGTCTGTTGAGACGGAAGTCATAATTGTTTCAAAAGATATCTTCTACTCTACTATTGCATAGAACTATTCGGTCTCATCCAACAAAAATGAGCGAATTCTGTATCTTCTATGCGACTTGAGATGGTTTCCCTCGACACAAATTGGACGTTTGAGGCCGTTCCATCAATTCTCACTGGTCACGTGACGTCTCGGGACGAGCTCTCCATTGTCATTATTTTTAAATTATTCAACAAAATTTATATAATGTATGATAGAGAGAAAGCATATTGTATTTAAAAATATAAGATAATATGTATTGAGAGCACAATCCAGCTGTTTATTATGGTTGTAGAATGGTTTAAAAATGAACTATTGCGCATTAATTACATTATAGTATATACAGGGGCATCGCATTGACAACGACACTCTTCCAATTATCTTTAATAATACATATAAGTTACAGATACTCCCCAACATATGCTTCTTAAGCGTTTTTCTGAGCAGCCTTCTTTGCCCCGGTGTTGTCCTTCTTTGCGGCATCAGCATTCTTTTTGGCACCATTCGCGGGAGGTGCGGGCTGATTTGCAGGAGTTTTCGCTACAGGAGCTTTTCCTGCTGGTGGTGCAGGAGCAGCTTTGCCATTACCCATTTCGACTGGCACACAACCACCGAATGGACCAGCACCTTGAATAGGATTTCGGCATCTAACCATGCACATATTTCCGTTGGGGCCACCGGTACATTGAAGGTTTTGAGGCATCTGTACAGTCAAAGGATGAGTGGTTTTTTGACCAGCTCTATCACGACCAGCGTTTCCAGGTACATTTGTTGTAATTTCAAGATTTTGGAAATTCTTGCCTGTGGCAGTGGCATCGACTTCGCAAGTGAATGGGCCAGCACCATCTAAAATTTGCGAATCATACGTTAATTTCATGTTCCTACGCGATGTGCTTTCGACCCAACAAAACTAAGAATATTTAACTTACCGGCATTGACTTGATGGACTTCAAGAGTTAAAGGTTGACCTGGGGCAACCGAAGGAAGACCACCGGCTTCTGACAGAATCTTTTGCACTTCGGCGTCCATATCGATATTACCGCCCGCTAGAGTACGACCGCAAGCTCCAGCTCTTCCGGAAGCAATTTCTCGGTCGTCGATAATGGAAGAATCTTGCTGGCAAGGATTGCGCTGAGTACAGTCTCTCGGAGTGGATTCGACAATCCCAAGAGCGCGTCCCTTGACTCCATTCAGACCGGTCGCGCCGAGAATTGCGGCATGAGCATCAACTTGTGCCGTAAAAGCGAGGAAGAAAAGGACAAGAGAAGCGACGAGTTTCATTTTAATGCGTTTATGTATTAGCTGAGAGAATATAAGTAGTGATGAACAGAAGAAAATCGCTACTTTATATACTCGCTCTCGGATATTCTGGCCGGAATAATAAGATGCGCATGTTCACAAAAGTTATTACTGGAAGACATCGTTGGAGTATCGCAGTTCCCGTGGCCATTGTATTCTATTTTATATAAGCTTGTTGTTTAATGGAATTCATGAGAGAAGCCATCGGAGCGAAGTGCGCGTGGATTGTAAGCCATTGCCCTTATTACTGTGTCTATTGTGCAGAGGAATACGGTGACATATATGAGAATTTCTAGCCACCAAAATCAAATCATGTTTGCTGTGTAATTCATGCATAGTTTGACATATTGCGGTCTCGTTGACTGGATATGTGGTTTGCATTCCATGTGTTGTTGGTTTATCTGAGGTATTTTCGTACCGTCCAATCCCAGCGCATCAAACAAAATAATTTGATGAATTGTTCAGCAATGATGATGCAGAAACTTCCTTGATTTGAGGCTCGTTGTTACAATTTGAGACTTGTTCTAAACGTAGTTATTCGGACATTGCATTCATTGCGACCCCACCTGTTGGGTATGTACCGACTTTGGAAAGGCTGTCCCCACGAGCCGTGGACTTCCTAGTAACAACGCCTCTAAATTTGACACTCGGAAATCGGATGTAATCAATTCAATTGAATTCACAAGTCTTGGAGGACAGACATTTCAAAGAATAGATGCTTCTTCGTAGACAGCTGAGAGTAAATTGCCGTATCCATTACTTTTTTGCTTCAAGAAAATTTAAAATTACTGATTGGATCAATGGAACTCTGTCTAAAATTAATTCTCCCAAAATCGAAGAAAAGTGTAGTCTTAATAGCAATCATAAAACGACGAGAGATAATTTTGCAGCTGGGCATGACGTCTACAATACAGTTCATGCGTTTCAAGCCTCGTAGCTATTAATAGCAAACAAAAATGGGTCGAAAACCATCTAAAATCTTGTATTCCTTCAGAAATTCCGATGACATAAATTCCATTTCATATTATCTAACGGCGTATATTACATTTTGTCGACACAGTATTTCCAGTAACTCGCCACATCGGACGACATCAGTGGACTCGCAAGTCGCCAATCTCTTTTAGGTTCATCAAATAGCGAGAGGACATATTTGTCAATACATAAGCGAACATTGCAGCGGAAAAGTTCAGCTCGTCTTTGGAATTAGGAGCAGAGCGATATTCTTAGCTCTTATAGTCCAATGCAGTCGAAGTACGAAGGGTTGGCATCAAAGCCTCATTTCCGACCGAACCATTCCGACCATTCGTATACCGGTTCATCATCAGATCATGAAGACAACGAATTTTTATCAGAAGAAGTCATATATGAATTGGGTAATAACGATACCCCTGACTATGAGCTGGTTGAAGAGTCAAATGAGGAATTAGTGGACTATTCCAGTGAAGCCGACAGTGGCGACGGCAATGAAGGAGACGACGAAAGTGATATCTTTAAGTTGAGGGACGTTGGAGCTAAAAACCGCAAGTATAGGCGAAAAAAAAACAAACCCAGGAAAAGGAGAGGTAGCTCAGTTATGGAAGCCGTTCTCAATTTCACGAATAGGTAATGACAGCGCCATAATCTCCAACGCATTAAGACTACCTTCTAACCACTTTATTTCTTGATCAAGTATTATCGGGGCTGGTACGTTTTTGTTGACTTATATTCCAAGGTTTTCTCGGTTGTATCATCTCATCGCTGCCTTTAACCGTGTGCAACCAAGAATAGGCATAATAGGTACGAACTTAGTTTGTTTTCGCTAACAACAACTAGCCAAATGCATATAATGACAAAATTTGAATACTACAGGACTACCTTATGCTTTCAATCAATCCGGATTTGTACTAGGAGTGATATTGTTGACGGGATTAACTTTCCTTGTCGGTTTGTGTCCTTCCGCCTTGCAGCAACCACTGGGGAATACTGGCTTACTTTGTTGACCTATACAGATTGGACAGTAGTATTACTGGTAAGAACTGGCAAATTGGCTGGCAAGTCAACTTATCAGGATGTCATGGCACAATGCTTCGGCCGTCCCGGATTCATACTAATATCAGTATTCCAGTTTGTATTTGCGTTTGGAGGTTAGTTCCTGCGCACCAACTTTCCATTTTTGATTGGAACTCATATTAACATTCTATGCTTTTATAATTTCGTCTTGAATTTAAATTTTGACTACGGCAGGAATGTGCGCTTACACTGTTATCATCGGGGACACTTTGCCTCTCGTCCTTCGCTCGGTCTTTTCAATCTCGTCACCGACATTATTAGCCTTAACTTCAAGACACACAATAATAACATTGTGTACTGTATTTATTTGTTTACCTTTGAGTATGTACAAAGATATAACGAAGCTGGCGAAAACGAGCGCAGTCAGCATGTTTGCAATCGTTGTTATTGTTGGAGCTGTACTTTTACGAGGACCCGCAGTTGAGCCCGATTTGAGGGGAAACCGAGATTTACGGTGGAGTGTGTTTGGAGATGGCATTTTTCAGGCTATTGGTGTGATATCGTTTGGTAAGTCTCGATCACTTCACTATATGACAATGATTTCATTCTTTACCAAAATTGTGAACTCTAACCATATTTTTCTTGTACAGCATTTGTCTGTCATCACAACACTTTCATCATATTCTCGTCCCTAGAAACACCAACAATCAGAAAGTTCGCACTTGTTGCACACATTTCCACATTCATTTCCTTTGCTTCATCAATTATATTAGCCTGGTCAGGGTAAGTTGTCTTCTCCCTTTCTTGTCTTTCAGATAGGTAACTTACAAATCATGCCATTTGCCATCAATGCATTTAGATACTGGAGCTTCACCGATAAGACGAAAGGCAACATACTCAACAATTTTCACGATCAAGATCTTCTGATCAACTTTGCGCGATTCTGTTTCAGTTTGAATATGTTTACGACATTTCCTATGGAGTGTTTTGTCGCGCGAGAGGTAAAGATACATACGTTTGTTCAAAACAACTTGCGATCGATGTTGTTTAATCAGTTCTTTTAAGGTTATTCAAAATTACTTCTATCCGTTTCCGCTCAAGACGATGACCCATAAGCAACACGTACTGTGGACTTTGGGACTAGTTTTTGCCGTTTGGATCATTTCTATGACGACTTGCGACCTTGGATTTGTACTAGAAGTGACAGGCGGATTTTCTGCGACGGCTCTGGGTACCTTTACTTACTTCTTTTAGTACACCTTTCGTTATGCCATACTGACTTGTACTTTGTTTAATTTACAGCTTACATATTGCCGCCATTATTGTACATTAAACTTTCCGATGGGCCGATGTGGACCAAGGCGAATCTACCACATTGGTGTTGTATTATATTTGGCTTCTCTGTTATGGTTATTTCCACAATTCTGGCGATTTCAAATTGGTGGAGTGGCGAAGGTTCTGGTAAAAAATGTGTTTGATGTAACGAACATAATTCTGGTTGCACAACCGAAATCATTCTGAGCTCAAGTTGGCTCACGGAGGAAAAATATTCCTAGATATAACCATACTGTTTTAATCAATATCACGATTTATAATACTTGTAGTAGCCCCTAATATTAAGTTATTCTGGCTTGTAATAAAGGCTGTCCAGACAGCTTCGTCATACCTCCAGGCTCTAACCATGGCGGACTTGCCACCACCCGCGCAATCGGTAGTAGCACAGCCCCATATGCACGGCGCGCTATTGTCGTCGACGGACTCATTACTTGCATGAGCCGTCAGCGATAGGCATGCGTAAGCAGAAAAAAAAACCAATATCGATTACGAAGGAGACCTAGAAATCTTATACTATTCGTCTGGATTGCAGAGCGAAACAGTACGGATAGCGCAATGAGATTGTTATCGATCGCTCTGGTAGCATTGATCGTCAATAGAGTGTTCGCTGCACCGCAGGTTGGTGCGCCGATAGAGCAGTTCAATGGTTTGTATATGACAGAGCTCATATTTTTCTAGTATTTTGTGTTAATAGCGGACCAATATTAATACCGATTTCAGATCCACTGATAGTCAATACACCATACGGAGCACTAAAAGGATATTACCAAAAACCAATTGTCAGGAATCCCTTTACTTCGAACGATTCCAACTATACTCGAGCTTTTAGAGGGTTTGTCCAAATCTTGTTCTTTTAGATCAAATTATGTGGGTTAACGATCGATATAATTGCTTTAAGCGTCCCATACGTTTCGCAACCTCAACGATTCCAAGTCGCACAGCCAGTCCAAGCATGGAACGGAGTTCGGGATGCCACATCATCACCTTATGCATGTCCTCAACTTTCGCCAGAGCTGTGGAGTGAAGATTGTTTGGTAGGTCCATAAAGTTAATTCGAGTTAAGTCATCAAAATTGCTAATGCTGTCTTTGTTAGTACATGAATGTGTATGTGCCGCCTTCCTCTCGCCACTCGTACAATTCAACACGAAAGTTGCCGATTATGGTGTTCTTACACCCGGGCTCGTATATTCAAGGATCCGGAATACAAAACGGACTATGGAATCCTGATGACGTATTACTCAAAAGAGATGTCATATTTGTAACTCTAAATTTTAGATTGAACGTTTTTGGGTGCATGTTGGTTCCTGGAGGCACACCCAATCTATGGCTGCACGATCAGAGAGCAGCCATCAACTTTTTAAAAATAATAGGGCCGAGCTTTGGTGGGGATCCAAACGAAATAACTTTGATGGGGGAAAGCAGTGGTGCAACAATGGTTTTAGCTCATATCGCGAGTCCAACTTCTGATGCGAACTTAATACGAAGGGCCCTCGTCATGAGTTCGCCGGTAGCGTTGGATGCATGGACTATGGAAAGAGCGAGAGATGTGTCAGCAAGTATTGCGAAAGGTATGGTGATTAATATAGCAGTCAGTTATCATTATGCAAAATTGACAGGTGACCCTTTCAGCTGCGAATTGCGACATTAACGACATGAGATGCTTAACCACTGTATCTCCGTTGACCTTGCTTATTGCTAGTGCATCAACCCTCAACTTTTTCTTTGGAACTAGTCGACCGTTCAATTTTGGCCTGCCATGGGCTCCAGTTACAGATGGAATCCACGTTCTCGGGGATCCTCTCTCTGTTATTATGAGCCGACAACATAAACTAAGAATACCTTTGATGATGGGCACTTTAAGGTATACATTCAAAAGCTATAGTGTGCTGGATTTGAGGCTAAATATTCTCTCTGATCAAAACTTTAGGGATGAAGCCCATTTCCTCACGTCTCCGATTGGATATGTGAGCTTTTTCAACGTATCTGATGCTTTGAATCGATACACGGTACCCAAAGTATTGGAATCAGCGTTCGGATTACAATATCGAGATAAGGTAATTCAGTAACGTTGAACTGGATTATTTTAACGCAACTTAACGCCGTTCTAAATCTAGATTATGCAGCAGTACAAGTTTGTCGGAAATGCTGAACAGCAGTTGGACAGGGCCTTTGAAATCATCACAGATGCTTTGTTCACCTGTTCAACAAGAAAGGTATTTGCGAATTCTTAATTTGAGAGGCATAATATATCGATAGTAACCTTGTATTTACGTTAATGCAGCTACTCGCGGAGTACTCGAAAGATGTTCCCGAGACATATTTTTATCACTTTGAGCAAAACATTGAGCTCATATTTAAGAGTTTTGGGGGTGAGTATTTTATAACATGGATATTTGGTCAGATATTTTGCTAATCTGTCTGCACATAGTTGAGTGTTCCAATAATAGGACATGTCACGCATGTAAGTAGGAACATGGATAATGACGATTGACATCCTAAGTGCTAACATAAGCTTTGCTTTCAGTTGATCTGCCTTTATTCTTCCAGGCATTGGTAAGTAATTTTCAGGATGTTCTTAGAGTACTTGCAGAATGTCTCACGATATATTCAGCTTCCACTCCCCCCAAATGATTTGGCGATTGGGCGATACTATCAAGATTCATTTGTCAACTTTGCCGCAACTTCATCGCCGTCACGACCATATAATTCAACAACTTCATTTGCATGGGAAGGATTTTCCGAAGCGACTCCCAATGTCTTTGTCTTTGGAAGACCACGAAATGCAGGCCAAATGATGAAATGGAGTGAAATTACTCGTGGCCAAGACCAAATGCAGCAGTTTTGTCAGTTTTGGGTATGTTCTATCTGTGACGGTCGTTCAAGGAATGTGTATTGATTTTCTATATTTTTAAAAAGGATGATACGGGTTATTTCTTTGGGGACTGAAACGCTATTAAAAGTGCGGAAGCAGATCAAAATGTATTGCAAAATGCGGAGAATGCAGAAAGAGTTGTAAGGCTTATCAAACTGGCGACAATGATATTTTGAAGTATTGAATTGCCTGACAAAAATATAACTTTATCTTAAGAATGTAATCATAGAATGTAATTGATACCCATTAAATAGCTTCGGAAATGTTTAGCGGCTGGAGAATGACTTTGAATCTAGAAGTTTTGGTTATAAATGTGTTCACAGATACGAAATGTCGAAATAAATAATTGGAATGGAGGAGTCAAAAAATATCGCTCTAGCCGGCGCATTCGAGATTCTGACAGCAAAATTTTTGCAGTAAATTATTCATGCAAGTAGTATGCCTATTGCAAAAAATAACATAAATTAATGAATTCAAAAAAAGTATCGAAATTGGTTATGGTTTTCAATCGTTTTACACAATAGGATATCGCTAGAGATCTTCAAAACAAACAACAATCGTGAGCGTTGAAGATTACGATGAAATCATATTAAAAGATTCATTGCGGCCACATTTGATATAACATCCTCGCATCATGGATCCTCATTCTCATTCGCATTCTCATCCTCATTCTCATCCTCATTCAGACTCACCCGATGTAGAAGAACCCCATTCGCATTCTCATTCGCACTCTCACTCTCACTCGCATGATTCAAATTCGACCGACCATTCTCAAGCAATGATTGAGGAGCAACAGTCTCTCAAACGAATAATATCCGCTTATTACCACTATAAATCGCATTCACTTCACGTTCTGAATAAACGAAAAAAAGATTTCCGTCGTTTGCCGCCTGGTCAGAGATCTCTGATTCAGCCGAAGTTTGAAGAAAAGCTCAAAAATGTGGAAGAAGGGATAGAGAACAATTTTAAATTTGTGAGGAAAATCGTGAATATGGAAACAGAAGGTGAAGATGGATTTCTTGGGGTTGGAGTCACAGGAACTGACAATGGAAATGATGTTTGTGTTTCATACTGCATTTCAAGGCCCCGTATCGTATAATAATTTGAGTTATGTTTAGGAAATGATACCGAATCTTGCAGGATATCCAAAGCCGACGGAGATGGATATGGACAAAGTCAGATCAACGATCAAACTTTTCGTGCGGGATTGGGCAGAGGAGGTATAGCATTTTTCCGTTGACAAGGAAGAAACTTCATTTGCGAATGGTCTAATTCTCCATATATTCAATAGGGAAAGCACGAAAGAGATTCAACATATCAACCAATGGTCGAAGAATTGCTGAAGGCGTTCAGTCACATCCCCGAAGAACAAAGGTAAGGAGTTGTGTATGTAAAATCTAAAGGCCAGCCACAACTAAACTTTAATGACCCATCGCAGATCTTCTCTGAATGTATTAGTACCTGGATCCGGCCTTGGGCGCTTAGCATTTGAAGTAGTTAAATCCGGTATTCTATTCATGCATTGGCCTTAACTCGATTTTTGTGAATTTGCTGTTAACTTCAAATTACAGGATTTTCATGTCAAGGGAATGAATTTGCATTCTTCATGGTGGGTTGTAATTTGTTTTGACATTTGTGACTGAGTTTTAACACAAGGCATCTTTAGCTTCTTGCATCCAATTTTATATTAAATAGGTACCTCGTCAATTCTGTTAAAATTTACGTCGATGTATCAATATATGAGCGCCGTTACTCATATTTCTTTGGTTTACCATTCAGAACTACTCAGACGAAGCAGTACATAATCTACCCATTCATCCATATATTCTCAAATATTCTGTCGCCCGCCCAACATCAACTCGTACCTATTCAGATCCCTGATGTTTTACCTAGTTCAATTCCGCCTACCTCAAATTTCTCCATGGTTGCCGGCGACTTTGTCGAAGTTTACAAGGATGAGGATAGCTTCGGTATTTGTCATTTGTTATTCTTCCCAACAGTTTGAAATAGCTAAGCTTTCGCATCGTTCACAATATAGAATCATTTGACGCAATCTTAACTTGCTTCTTCATCGACACGGCGAAGAACATTGTCGAATATCTGGAAGTGATTCGTCACGTCCTTAAACCGAACGGTGTTTGGATTAATTTGGGACCACTGTTATATCATTGGGAAGGCACTGTAAGGACCTCTTTTGCGTTTTTTGCTCAATTCTCGAAAATTTAAATTAATGAAACTAATACGTTGATGCGACGTTGCGGGTAGTCTGAAATGAGCATTGAATTATCCTGGGAGGAATTGAAAGAGCTCATTTCTAAAATGGGATTTGAATTAAAGGTATTTTCAGTTGTTACGTAGCCGTCTTAATGTCGCTTACATATTGTATGTTTATAAATTGTCTCGTACCTATCAGATGGAGAAAACAGTGTCAACTACTTATTCAGGAAATCCGAATTCGATGCTGAAGTATATATATGATTGTATATTCTTTACTGCCTTAAAGAAATGATTCAAATTCTGCTCCCTCTGGTCGAATAATAGATAACCTTAATTATAAATCCTCAACTCATTACTCAACTTTGGATCTTTCCGCGAATTCATTTTCGTTTTCTCAATCAATTTATTATGTACAAAACTGAGTATGACATTTCAGACACATTCCAAGCAGCAGCACCTAATTAGTAAATCTGGCAAAGTACTCTATCGATCCATTGCCTGCCCATACTTTAGCAATGTCACTGTAGTCCAGCACGCTGCCTCCTTCCATGGCAGCTACACGGAAGTAATACGGCAGGCTTTTGTCGATCTGGAATGGGATATTTTCTTGACCTACTTGTCCGCCGGCACTCAAGTTCGAAGCGGCAGTTTGGTTTAAGTTTAAGATGAAAGCCCCTTTCACGCCTCGGTACACTTCAACATCGTTCATCATCAATGAATATCCTGAAATTGAAACATTTTGGTTCATTAACAAATCCATGGTAATATCTGAAATATTTTTCCCTGTCGCAGATTCATAATTCCACGACACTATCACACTGGAATTACCGTTGGTATTGTTAGAAGCCGCACCCGCGAAAGAAATATTCCATTTCGGTACAGCGGAACCAAAAGTTAATCCTTGATCGCTTTGAATTTTAAGTGTTGTCGAAAAGGGGGAGTCGAAGCCCCACCGCGCAACTCCTTGTAAATACAATCCAAATAAGACGCCTTGTATCAGCAACGACATTCGCTTCTGAAGCTTTGTCCCAGGGAGTAAAAAGAGACCGAAAGTCCAATGATGAATATGGATAGACAAGTCTATTAAATTTGGCAGAATGAAATAGAGAGAGATGAATGTGGTGTATGAGGCAACGTATTTGGGGAGGCGACCTTCTGAACGGATGAAGTAGACTTGGTGGATCAAACAGGCGAGGATAATGCCAAGAATGATGATGAATAAAACGATAGATGAGGTATGTCGAAACATGGCGTACGTAAATGTAATCGGAGGTAGGGTAGTGGATATGACTTCAATGAAGATTCCGAGAACGATGGCGCCAAAGTGAAATAATAGAATATCAAAAATAAACGACATCGACGGTAGAGAATACTTGACAATTTTGCTGTAAACAATCGTATTAACTGCAGTGAAAAGTATGAAATTGCCCAGTGCACTTGAGAGATATGAATTTGAGAACGTAGGTGTATCGAATCCCAAAAATATCCAGAAGAAGTAAAGGTAGGTTGAAATGGTGAAAAAATAGTGTCGTTTGGAAGGACGTAGAAATATAAAGATGGTAAGAAGGATGACCATTGTAACAGTCGAAGGGACGTAGACGGATGAGCAAGAATTAACGTTTGAGGCTGTCGATAATCTGAAAGATTTGGGAAACGAAGACGGAAAGGAAGTCGACAGAATGCCGTTAGATTCTGTAGAGCTGAAATTGGAATGAGAACCGACAGTTTCGACTTGGACACAGCCACCGAATGAGTCTGATATTAAACCTGACAAAAAAATAAAATTCATTAGAATGACTGCGTTAGGATTCAATCCTGAAATAACAAAGTAAAATGCTAACCTTGATGGATAGCGGCCTGGCAAATGTAAGAGTCGCCTAACGGATGCATAAAACGGATGAATAAAACGGATGAATAAACCGGATGAATAAACCGGATGATTAATGCTATTTATATTGAAATAGCCCATATTGAGAAGAGAATACCATATCTTACCT
The DNA here is from genome assembly GCA_025602915.1 of Paraphysoderma sedebokerense. Taxonomy (NCBI): domain Eukaryota; kingdom Fungi; phylum Blastocladiomycota; class Physodermatomycetes; order Physodermatales; family Physodermataceae; genus Paraphysoderma; species Paraphysoderma sedebokerense. The sequence goes on from JAHLJZ010000067.1 coordinate 34,620, forward strand.
CTATATATACCGTTCCCAATAACTCCATTTTGCAAATACAAATTCTGTTCGCCGACGAAGAACCGAGACGACCAACTTCTTTGTGTTGCACAGCCGGCAGGACATTTCACTGCATCTTAATTGGTTACAAACTAGAATGAGTAAAGTCTAAATGAATTCCGAAAGAGTCACCTTGAGTTGTAACATTAGCGAAAGGAGCACAACCCCAACCTCCGACTCCGCAATTATTCGACCACAGAGATGCATAGCAAGGTATCCGTTGGACATTTCTTCCGGAAGCATATAAGCTGAAATATATCAGTAGGCACAGTACAAATATCGCAATGATATGCCATACTAAGAATACAATCTTCTTTGATTTTATTGGGATGTGATTAATCAATTCTGTCAACGGTTTAACGGCTGGTTCCGTGATGGCATGTTTAACGATTTTTTCTGGCTTCAACAGTCGCCATAATTTCAAAAGGAACGGACGCTGACGGCATAACCGAGGAGGGGGTGAAGACTCATTATCGTTGTCAATGGAAGGGATGGACATGGCAAGTTGGCCGTATGACGGTGGAGTCGGAGGACTTGCCATACTATTGTGCGGTAATTGATCCAAAAACTCTGCAGATATGTAATCAGAGAATTCGTAGATCGAGAATAACTTTTCCAATTATATATGAATTAACCTTTAATTTTACGAATCAGCACAATTCGGCTGCGGTATCATTTTGTGGAGGATGAATCTTGATTCTGTGCAGAAGTGATTATGTCAGATAATTAAGGCTTGGATCACTTCAGTGACTTCGCAATGTATTAATTTTAGCTTTGGCACATTGCAATTCATTCTTTTCTGTTGCAAAAATTAAAGCCAGACATTCGAAGAACATTCCGCCGGATACCTAATTGCAATACTTATTCAGATTGCACTCTGTCATTCCGTCCTACCCCACGGTGTCCATGGCACTTTGGGCGCCACTGCAGAAATAGCGCATTTGTGTTATCACCCGCCAAACCATTATTCGGAATTCGGAATTATCGGCTGGCTAGCCAAACATGTGGTCCAGAAATACAGACAGACGGTGCAATGCCATCGTCAATAAGCAGAAAAAACGGGCATCTCATTGATTCTCTTGGGCTCACATATTAAGCAAATGACATCTCCAATTGTAGCGGCTTTCGAGTTCTCAAATGCACCATATCCAACCCCATCAACAGTAGATTTTCCGGAACAGCATTTGATTCCTGTAACTTTGCTTTCAAAGTCTGGTTACCTTACGATTCGTGGAATCCACTATTTTTATCGGAGAATACTTCCTCGCAGTACGGCCGAAGATGGAACGAGAGAAAAAACGGCTTTCTCTTGCACTATCGTCCTCCTGCATGCGATGTTTAGCAATGTCGCTAGTTGGCAATTCATCATGCAAGAATTAGCAGATAAGTTCGATGCTCAGGTATCTTCAGCTTATATACGTCCAACTCATGCAGTTCTGTCAGTTGCTAACTTGTGTGGAAGGTTATCGCATACGATCGACTCTCCTTTGGATACACTTCTAGGCCGACTTCTGCCGATTTTATTGAAGAATTCAAGAAACACTTTCACAGGCATCCTTACAGTAATGAAGAAGTTTTTGCAGTTTTAAAGTCATTCATCGACTATTTCTCTGATGGTCAATTCACAAATGACACCAACAATCGTTGGGGAGAGAAAAGGAAAATTATGCTAATAGGGAATAGCTTAGGTGGCATTATCGCCGCAAATTTTTGCCTACAATATCCAGATTTGGCGGATAAGTTAGTAATAATTGGAAGTCCGTTAATGCTGAGTGAGTCGTTTTTGCATATGCTTTCAGTAGTTATGCATGCTAACAGACATTCTCCATCACATTGCGTCGTTAGATCCTCCCAAATTCATTCTATCCTTCCTTCAGTTACTACCTATCGTCAATTACGTCATCCCAGGCGTTATTTCTTACTACATTGCCAAAAATACTCCCGACAAGTGGAATTACCACAATTATTCGGATCTTTTTCATGCATCTTCGGCCGAAAGTGGGAAGACATCAACAAGTTTCAGTATTGAGCTCTCTAACTGCTTTAAAAGTCCCGATGTACACAAGTCGACATCATTGCTATTAAACCATATTGAAATCCCCGATTTTAAGTCCAACTTCTTCTTTGAATCCAGCGACGAGTTAGAGCAATCAGATGACAGTGCCAATGGCCCTAGCAAGAGTTTTAAGAATAGGAGATCAAAATTCGATAATATCGACTTTCTTGTACTCTGGGGAAAAAAGGATAGAGTAGTTTTTAGCAGCCATGGGACTAAAATTATGGCATATCTGGAAGAAGTTCGACAAACTTTGATCCATAAAGAAACTGATGGCGTCGGCAAAATTGGGAAAATGGAAATGATTTTAATTGATGAAACTGGACATCACCCACATGAGGAAAAGCCGGAAGAAGTTTTGAATTGTTTGTACAAATTTTTTGAAGTGTAGGAAATTGCGGAAGTTCGTACCGATATCATTTCAGCATTTCTGTATGGTAAAATGCAGTCTATGTCAAGCAGCGAAAATTCGCCAACCTCTAGGAAATTGCAATAACAATTTAATTGTGATATTTATTATGAACTTTCCTATAATTACAAACGGTTTGAACTAAATATGTTGCGTTCTTGTCATTGCAGAGAGTAGGCGCCATTTTCTCTGTTGCTCTGAGCGCCATCAACAGTGACCTATGATTTATTCGATTTGCTGACAGTCGGGCCTGAAGGAGTAAGGGCAGAAAATGAAGCATAGACGACAAAAAATCAATATCATTGACGGGGCATAATCTCTAAATGATTAGAGTACTAGACAATACAGATATCAAACCTACCAGGTACCAGTCCATCCTCTACCGCAACGTCTTGGAAAGCATTCTCTTCGCTCAGTTTCGGAATTCCAATAACAACTCTTAGGATCAGTTTCACCGACTTCGTTTCTTCCACCGTCACCACCGCGAGGACCTCGTCCGCCTGCAAGGACTTGCGAAAAAGCAACCAAAACGATCAATAAAAGAAAAACTTGATGCAGGGAATTCATTTTTCAATCTGTGCATTCGTGGAAAGATTGTGCGTTAGACAATAATCAGTGAACTCTTGAGTATGCATGACACCACAGAGCAGCAAAACTTACCTAGTATGTTTAAGAAAGGGTTACCTAAGAATTTGTACACTTGTTTGTTAACAATAAATTTTATAGGGACGACAGGTCAAATTTATATCTTTCTGCAACGTGTCGATCCTCAATTAACAAAGTTGTACAACAATGCTGTCCAAACTGTCAGCGGATTAAAGTCCACGCCAACATCCCTTTGAATATAGCTTTAAACCATTTAAACTCTTTTGATTCGTAGTCTTGCGCTTCTTAAAGCTTTAGATCTGAAATTGTCCACATGTGAATGGCGCACCACCTTAAATATTTCGCGTTTGGGGTTGGTTCTGAAACGACAGATACCACCTTTGGTTTCGCAAGCTTAGGGACTCCATATGTCGACCTGAGTCATCTGAAGAATTAGTTCGAATCATCCAAAAAAGTTGTGGCGCTTCTAAGAAGAAATGTAATCACGCTGGGTTCATTCAACTCCACGGAGACTCAAAATGACCCAAAATATGAATGAGGAATGCCACTATTTCATAATAGTACCGTGAATGAATCAGTTCTTGTAATTCTCAGTATTTCGCTTTACGACTTTAAAATTTGTCAATTATTCTGTCTTAGAATTTCCACGGGTGAGGAGGTAACAAGTGGTTCCTCCAGTAGTGAATTGATGCATGCCTCATGCAGCAGAGAAGAGACTTCCAAATCCCCATCAAAATTCGATCTATTGGGATTATTATTTATCCATTGACAACCTTGCTCTCCGTTCAATTCGAACCCGTCTCTAATACATCACAAGAGGGAAGGTTCTACAAAGAACACCTGATTTGATTACTTCAATTCAACCAACTTCTCTCTTCCGGGATACTCCATTTGGTGGTAACTTTCTTTCTATAAGTGAAAAATTCAAGGCCACCGTCACCGGTGATGTCCATATCACCGAATTTCGATGCATTGATACCACCGAAGGAAAACGGTTCTCGGGGGACCTTCAAGGACAACGATGAGAAGAAGGCGTCAGAAATTGAGGATAGGCCGTGCAAAATGGACAAAACTATTACCGGCACTCCAATATTAACACCGCACATTCCAGCACTAAACCTTTTACTGAACCATTCGGCCCAGTAACCACTCATCGTATATACGCAAGCAGCATTTCCGTATTTATTCTCATTTTCAATTTTGATAGCTTCTTCCACGTTTTTGCACTCGTAAACGGACAACACGGGACCAAATATTTCATCGTGTAATGATGGGTCAGACAGGGATGTGTGGAGTAGGATAGTCGGTCCAATGAAGAAGCCTTTGCTGGATTGGGTCTTCTTAGTTGGTGATGATGGAGTAGCCCATGACCGACCATCGAGAAGAAGTTTAGCACCGTGTGAAAGAGATGTCGTGATGCTGTTGGACAGATTGAAAATGATACCATTTAGAAACCGAAATAGGTCAAAAGGAGAAATTTCTCAAACACCTCTGGAAAGGAAATTGCACATACTAATGATTGATACGATCCAAACTAGCTTGATCGATAACAGGCCCTACTTGACCAGGCTGGGATCCGGGCTTAAGTTTTTTGGCTTTCTCTATGATTGCATCGAGTAAAGCTTGTTGCTTGCCAACCGTAAGTAAAACGGAAGCGGCCATACATCTTTGACCTGTTGCATGGTTCAGTTAGTTGAAGTTCATTGTAGGGACAATGTTCGCGAGATTAGGACATACCACAACATCCTGTGAAGGAATTCAAAATATCTTGAGAGCACATTTGAATATCACAATCGGGCATTGACACGAGATGATTCTGATAAAGAAAGACTGTTATTAAAGTCACTGGTTGACCATAGTTCCAAGAGAGAATTACCTTCGCTCCACCTAAAGCCAAACATTTTTTCATGACAGGAGCATTCTTGCAGCGTTTATAGACAAGTTCAGCAATCTTGGATGAGCCGACAAATGAAACAGCTTTGATGTCCGGACTATCGCAGATGGCATTCACAACTGTAGAACAATAAATTAATACTCAAATTCGTTAGTTTCTTAACGGACAAGGAAGCGTGCTGGAATAAGAATAGTCAGGGAAGTTGTAGAATAGGTCCGTACCATTAACTGCGCCGTTCACTAGATTTACAACACCGTCTGGAATGCCTGCTTCCTTCAAAATCTCCATCACACGGTACATTGCCCATGGTACTTTCTCAGACGGTTTAATAATAACACAATTGCCTGTGGCCAAAGCAATCGGAAGAGTCCAATGGGGAACCATAAACGCTGTAACAACTCATTTTAATAAAGCATTCTAAGATGATTTGAAAGAAGTAGAAATTTGAGGCATACGGAAATTGAAAGGTACTATACAAGCGACGACACCTAATGGATATCTTGTGTCGTGACAAGTTACTCCTCGAGAGACTTCAAGGATTCGACCACCAATCAATTCCGGGATTGCGCAAGCATATTCAACAGTTTCATTTCCTATTTATCATTAGCATGAATGTCACTGTTAGAAAAAGGAAGTTCCAGAATTCCTTAATATAAGTATTTAACACTTCGCAACTACGGAAGTTTTGAAAAATGGACAAGATTTTGGATTGGAAGACCTAATAATAACCTTTCGCTACTTCTGCCAAAGCTTCGGCTTTATTCTACATATGATGTGGATCGTAAGTTAGACTTATCGCGACGCCGAGGGTGAATGAAAGTTGTCACATTGTCGAATCAATGGAATGACTTACTTTTCCGTGTTCTTTCACGATAATTTCTGCAAGCTCATCTGCATACTTATTTACCAGAGCATGATAGCGCAACAAAATTTGCACTCTGTCTTTGGATGTTCTGTTGGACCAGGCAGGGAACGCTTTCTGTACGGGTAATTTGAAATTATGATGTGAATGGGTGAGAGTCCGACTTAGGAGTCATCTATTACCAACAATGATACAGAAGGAAGCCTAAATGTATACCTTGGCAGCATCCACAGCCTTTTGGACATCTTTCTCTGATGAGATTGGACATTGAGTGAAACTTTCGCCCGTATGAGGGGTTGTGACGGCAAGATATTTGGCATCCGGGGAAGTGGGGTCACAATATTGCCCATTGATGAAGTTTTTGAGTTTTGCGGGTGCTGCAGGAGTCATCTTAACTGTATTGAGTGGAATTGAATCGAAGTAATCGTAGCTCTTAAATTAAAGACACGAATGGGAGTTGGAACGATCCGTCGCTCGAGTCACGGTCCTTCGGAACAGAAATATAAACAAAAATAAGAGCGCAATATACAGAACAAAGAATCATATTTCCGAGCCCATCTTGCAGAAACAGCCGTCGGATAAAGATGCTATGTGTATTGGTCATGAATTCTGCCTAATAGTTGGGATTTGAAATATATGAACAAAGTCAATTGAAGCAATCTTGGTGTCTTTTGGGTGGGTCCAAACTGTGGAACGAATGATTCGGAGTCACACTGCCCCCTTAATGAGTTAGAGCCAGACAGTGCTACTGAAGCGGTGGGGTAAAGTATCACTACAGAACACGGGTGGGGCAGTTTTCACTTTTCACAGATATGTTGTGAGTACAGACAGTGAGTGGTGTGTTGAAAAGTAAAAGAACAATAAACCATTTGACCATCCATGTGGGGAACCACAGTTTTCTAATGATGGTAAGGGCATGGGTTACGGCAGAATTGAAATTTCATCCGGAGACACAATTAGAATGTATCGTTACGTTTGTTCTCCGCAACTTTCATCACCTAACATGTTTGTTTGATTCTTGCTTAATCAAAAGCACAAAGAAAATTAATTCAGCGGACTCAAATTGCACACCACCCTCATGAAATTCTTGCCTTCAACGGTTTGGCAAAGCTGAGGAGGGTGTGGAGGCACTCGATTCGCGACAATACAAAAGCTGGCTTGAGCATTGAAAATTACAAAGTCACTCGCTTGGATGCAGAGAACAACAATTATTTTGCATCTGATTATTTTTTTCGCCTGAAAACTAATGGAAAAAGAAGCCACAAGTTTGACGACGTTAACTTTCAGTTACATAATGCGCCGCAATATCTCCGTTTTCTCTAGATACATATAAATTGGGATGGGCCTCTGCGCAATCTGGGGTATCAGAAAATTCAAATTCAATCCTACATCTCAGTCAAATCGGTCTTTGAAATCCCTGCTCCAACATCCTTCCATTGAAACTTCCACCGTATTTAATAGTGATTAAAAATGTTGCAGATTGATGTGTTCTGGTATGTTAATCCTCGTCATCCATACAATTAGCAATAATCCCTAACGACATTAACCTGAAATACAAGGTCCTTCGCTTGGGGTGCGATGTTCGCTGCACTTGCACACAGTACTCTGGTAGAGCACTACAAGTCCCTTCGAGCCCAGGAAAAAGTGAAATCTAGACTGACCTTGGAAGAGATTTTTGTGAACAAAATTTTTGTGCAACTGATGATTTTTATGAGTTTTGTGTTCGTGCCAAGTGGACTTTATTTGCTTTGGGGTTATCCAGGTAATTATTATTCTGAATTTTTACGACAAATCTAATGTCAAAACAAAAATCGGACCGATTATTGAATTAATTTTACGGAAATTATAGCTTGGGAATCAATGATTTGGCTCAAAGACAGAGATAGTACGCACCCAGTTGTTCCTACACTTTTCGCTTTTATCAACGCTTTCATGGGTACACTTGGATTTTATGTTACTGCCCGCCTAATTGAATCAACCCCTTCAAGCGAATCGGAAAAGGTGCATTTTTACTGGATTAGTGCTTATGGTATCTTCAACGCAATCTTGGGTATGGGTTACAACAGGTAATGGTCCAACCACATGAATCTTGAATTCAAACTGTCCCGAAGTCTAATAAACAGTTCAATTTGATTACAGATTCATATTCGCTGGTACATACGACGACTGGGTTGCTGGAAGAATGAATACACTTAACGAATTTTTGCAATCTGATGTTCTCAATACACTTCTTACCATGGCCACATTCTTCGTACCGATCGCATTTACCCTACTAATCGGACACCTAAGAAAAACTTACGCAACCTTCGGAAACGGTTATAAATCTAAATTTCGTGTTTATATTCTAAAGCAAGGTATCTGGCAGTATTTAGCCATTTCTACGGCTTGGCTCGGCTATGTTTTTGTAATTTTGAAGGAAGACGAAAGAAAAACTCTTGACGATGGAACATGGGCCGGAATTTTTGGACCATTGGTCTGGTTCACGTTCACTCAAGTTTTCGTTTTCAGTATCATATTGATCATCAGTAGCATACCAGTCCCTCGATTGAGACAGACTTGTCCAGCAAAAGTGGCATCAGATGAGTGATTTCTTTGTAGATATAACAGATAATTTATACATCTAATGTGGCTGTCATTTAAGTGAAAATATTTATTGTTTACCATTTATGTTGTTAGTGTAGTCAATTTTCAGCCTCTTCTGTTATTATTTTCTTATCCTATCAATAAATACAAAAACCTCGGGGTTTCTGTTCAAATTTTTAGTTGTGCAATTTGAGATTTGAATTCCTTGCGTAACTACGAACTAATGAAGAAAGATTAAATTGATTTTTTGATTCCTTATTATTCGTTATATAAGGGTCGACATATAATCTTATAATATTAGCGGCGAGACCTAAATACAAACTTTAATTGCTATTGCAAATTAAAGATTTTGCATATGTTAATGTTATCTCAAGCTTAACTGTATTGGAAGTTCCGCATATATACTGCCAACCACACAATGATTGAATAACGAACAATGATTGATGAATTTGGAAGCTAAGAACAACGGCAGTGACCAGTTACTAATTCTGTTTGAATTCAAAGGACGTTTATGACAATAATATGCCCTTTTTGTCAGATTCTGTCGTTTTTGCCGTGTCAAAGAACCAAATTATCAAGTTTCGTGAGGCTAAGCATTGGCGAATTCTGGATGTACATCATGAGTCAACAGAACCGGTTAATTGTTCCGTTTTTTATTTGTAATTCTGCATCAATTGACTTCATTGTTCGTTATCTGCTTATTAATAATTCAGAAATGACAAATCACCGGCAAAATTTTGATCCAGGTCCATGAAGATTATGCGGTAAACGTCACGGTAAAGTTCATTCGTGTTCGTTTATTGACTGTGTGGCTACGTACTCTTCAACGTTTGGCTGAAACACTCAAACTTTCAACGCCATCGTTTAAATCAAGAAAACTACATCAGACTGAATCAGAACAGTATCAGAACAGATCAGAACAACAATCGTTTGGCGTCAAATTACTGCTCGCCTAAATATAGCGTAAAAAATAAAGCCTCAAAGCCGGAAAGTTTTGGTTTGATCAAATGTACGTAGGCGGAGGAAAGCCTATTTGCCTCGGGAATATAAATTGCATGTAAGCGCTCTGTAGTAGGAGAAATCTCTTCCATTTGAATATATTAAAAAACAGATTACATTTTGATTCTACATCTATTATCTGTTGACAATTGAAACTTTTCTATTGTAACAGCTATAAGAATTCCAATGATTCAAATCGATATATTCTGGTATGTAAACTGCGATGATTACCACTTTCTCACTTTCAGGTTAAATCTCACAGCTGTTTATGTACCCTAATAAATACAGGTCTTTTGCTTTCGGTGCGATGTTTGCAGCGTTCGCATATAACACACTTTCAGAACACTACAAGTTTCTTCGATCCAAAGAAAAAGTGAAAACAAAATTAACATATGAAGAAATCTTTGTGAATAAAATCTTTTTTGATTTACTCATTTTCATGAGCTTTTTGTTCATACCTAGCGGAGTATATTTGCTCTGGGCGTTTCCAAGTAAGCTAAAATCTCGTTATCTTCCATATTCACAAAACGAACTAACTCAATATTCATCCTGTATTTCTATTTATCAACAGCATGGGAATCAATGTTACTTTTAAAAGACAAAGATACTACACATGCTATTATTCCTACACTTTTTACTTTTAGTAATGCATTTATGGCTACACTTGGATTCTATGTGACTGCTCGAAAAATAGAAAAGACTCCACCTAATGAATCTGAAAAGGTCCATTTTTATTGGATTACAGCATATACAATATTCACTGCGATTTTGGGTATGGGATACAACAGGTGATTTTCCTTTGATCAACTTTAATTTAAATCAATTAGGAGGGAGGAATTAATCAATGTCGATTTGACGATGACGACAGATTTATTTTCATCGGTACATACGACGACTGGATATCCGGAAAAACAAACACTTTGGCAGAATTTTTTCAGTCTGAAGTATTCAATACATTACTTGCTATGGCCACATTTTTCGTTCCTACAGCATACACTTTACTGTCTGGCTACCTCCGCGACACCTACGGTGCTTTCGGACAGGGATTTAAATCAAAACTTCAAACTTATATTCTCAAACAACTGATTGGACAGTACCTTTTCGTTTCTGCGGGTTGGGTAGTTTATATATTTGTGTTATTGGATCAAAAACAAAGGAAATATTACGATGATGGAACATGGACAGGAATGTATGGACCGTTAGTTTGGTTTACGGTTGCTCATGGTGCGGTGTTTTTTCTTTGGATTTTGTTGACGAGTATATCGGTTCCATCTTTGAGTTATGCCATTAGATCGCGAAAAGCGTTAGTTGATTGAGTGTATACGATTTGAATATAGCAACTTGAAATGTCATATGTTTCTATCATACATGTAACCAGAACTTGACGTTTTATAACATTATCAAGGACTTTGAATACTCTTTGCATCTTTTCGGTAATTCTCAGTGAAAGTTGGAACAATGCACCCAAGACGCGGAACCCGATCTGCAGTCGCGCTCCTCTCCGCTCCCCTCTGTTCAAGTGTTCTCCTCTCCACCTCAATATATGCCACCTTCTGACTAGGTACTATATAATCATTTTATCTATTCATATAAACCCTATCTATGACATCGTCACTCCACTTAATCCAACGATCCGTGGAAATCACTTCCCCAACTGAACTCAACCTTCCTTCCTCTACCACACCCACTTCAAGTCCTAGAAATTCACTGTACCCATTTTCACAGATCAAATACCCTAAACGTAATCGTTCAACTTGGCAAAACCCAAGAAAAATCGGCAAGTATTTAACTACAACTCTTCAACCCTACAACCCTGAATCCCAGACTAGACTAACAAGGGCAATTTAGGACAACCCTTTCAAAACAGTTTACCCCTACAAATCCTTCTGTTCTTCAACACTTTTCTCTTTGTAATATTTTTCATCGGAATCTGGAATTGTATCATCCACAAGGTCCGTCATTTTACATTCCCCATTCCATTCAATGAATCTAAACCCTATAATCCCCAAAATAGACATCAACACTTCAAATCCACGAATTTCATCAAACCTGTTTACAACTTTTATTCACCTTATTCTCGATCCTTGAACCGATTCGGTTGTGGGCAGGGTACAAAGGAAACATTCAAGAATCTGTACGTAGTATCCAATATCTAATATCAAATACAATTCACCATCTCTTCTTCCCCTTTCGTTTTTTATTCATCTAACCTGATTATCTATTGGTTAACAACGGTCTCTGAATTACCGCAATGAATGAATCAATGAATGAATGAATGGAACGGAATCATAAAGATCCCAAACCTATCAACCCACCTCTTCCTCACCACCTTCCCACAATCCATCGTCCTGCTCTACTTTTTCTACCTCCAAAAATTTCATTACAACGGTACCAACCCTCCACTCCTCCTCCGCCATCAATCTCCTCAAACCCAATCTCACATTAAAAATCAGAGTACAAACACCGTGATACCGATATCACCGATATTACCGTTCGAATTCGCAACATCAATCATATACTTCTTTATCGTTTTACCTCAAATTTGGTGTTGCTGGGGTGTACTCAACCGGGTGATTAAAAATATCAAAGTCGACGTTGGTATCGATCTAGATATGGACGTGGGGGTGGGTGTCGAAGTCGCAGATGGTTAATGATTAAAAGGATTGTCTGAAGTCTTGAAGTTGTAAATTGGAAACTGAATCGTGGCGAAAAGGTAGTGAGTGTTGTACAATTACGTTCGTTTTTCGGGGTAAGTATTGAATAAGGAGTTAGGAGTATAACCCTCCCATTTCATTCTGAATCCATTGAACCCCCCAATATACAAAATTACAAACCACTTGACCGTCGGTCCATCACTCCCGACCACACCCAAATATCTAAAATAATATAAATAAAAATGTAAAAAAATATATAAAGACATGATAGAAAATAAATAATCTAAATTGTATTGAGTCTAACCAAAAACCAAATAGCAAAAAATCGAAAAAGAACTCTATCATTCATTCATTAGCGGTATCATGTTATCATTTTCAATTTGGATGTAAATTATCAATCCCAACGGTCACGGAATCCAGACCGGCGATATTAATTTATACTACCCTACCCGGCAACCGTTTTACCCATCACGAAACGAATCCAAAAAATAGGGTTAGAAAAGAAAAGGAAAAAGGAAATAAATAATGTGATTCAGATAATGGAAATGAAAATCGTCAATCAAAAATAAAGTCTATACACTTTATCTTTCCTGTTTCCGATAAATATCAATCAATAACCCAATAAATAAAATAAATAAATCAAATAAATAAACTTAAAAAGATCAGTTGATTCAACCATCCACATCGCCTCAACATCGACTCAACATAGCCTCCAATTGATCGATATAAGGTGTCTCGGTTCTAGCCGATCTACCCCTCGATAAAGTGACACCAGGTCCCGCTGTATTCGGAATATGAATGTGAGTTTGGTGGTGGTGTGTATGTCCGGTGCTGATTGCAATATTTCGTTTCGGGGGATCAAGGTCCATAGAGCTGGAGTTGGCACGGATGTGAGAGTAACTGTATCCGTGTCCGTGTGCGTGTCCGTGTGGGTGTTGGTGAGGTTGATTTGCTTGAGGATGATTTGCGGAGTGTGAAGAAAAGTAACTTGGGTGAAGGTTTGATCGTGGTGGTGGTGGGAGATTCGGATGATGATATTGAACGTGGGCGTGTGAATGGGGATTGATGTGAACGTGGGTACAAGACGTCTGACGAGGATGGTGGTAGTGATTGTACCCTTCGTTTGAACTTGTCGGTAACTTTGGTAACCGGTTGGACTCTTGAGAGGCAACATGAGGACTAGGATTGGAACTATGATGAGGTCGAGTGTGAGTATGAGGATAGTAATGAGTAGTATTGCGATAGTACTGTGGTTGTTTGAATTGTGGATGCGGATACAGTGAGGGATACATATCGTGTCTCTGTGGTCGTGGCGGGACAAGTCCAGGTCCACTCATATAGTACCAACCTTGATTAGATCGATGAATTGGAGCATCTTTATCCCAATTTCCGGTCATGAAATGATTCGAATTGAAATGAGTTTCGGAACCGGTGTACGGTAACTTTGATTCGTTTCTCGCCAACCATTGTTGTCCTCGTTGATAAGTACTAGCGGCACTATCGGCTGTGTCGACAACATTGAATCCTCCGTTTGGTACTTGATTCGGACGTAGTTGGCTCTGAGATTGCGATTGCGATAGCGATTGCGTGTAGTACCCACGTAAAGGCGGCAACCAAGTCATCCCACCTCCACCTCCACCTCCACCTCCTGATGCGGTCGTGTCCTTTCCAGTGTTTGCGGTGGTAGTTTTTCCCGTATTTGAATTCACAACATTCACTTGGTTTGGAACCGGTAATGATTTGTTCATATTCAATGAGGATGATATCGAGATTGAAACATTCGTCACTGGTAATGCCGTAGCAGTTGCTGGAGCATTCGGAACAGAACGCGACAAAATGGAAGTCGCTTCCGTCATGACGGCGTCTCCTTCGATAGACATCATTCTACTGTGATTTTGATTTTTAGCTTTCATTATCAAGTCTGCCGAATTGGATGATCCTGGCTGAGCAGAAGGAAGGGTAGACATCGAATCCGAATCTTCTGTGTGGATGGGAACCTGAGCGACGTGACCATTCGACGTATCCATTTCGACATCGGCATTCTCTTGGACCTGAGAATGATGTTGATGTTCCTGTTCTTGGCGACTACTTTTCTTTTCTGTGGTGTGAACTCGAATGCCCAGTCCCAAAACTTGAGCTTCGTGCGGCGATAATAAAGACGATTCAGACGGTATCACTTGATCAATCTGTATCGTTGGAGTCTGTATTCGATTTTCCAAAGGTAAATGGGGCAAAGAAGATGGGTGCAAGGATTTTTGATGCGGGTGCGAAACTGGTAAAGTGAAGATTGGTAGAAAAGATTCAAGGGTTCTAATAAAACAGAAAACCGCATTAGCTCTCTCGCTAAAATTCCACACTTTTATGGGTTATAAAATCAAATTTACCCTTCGGAGATTCCATTGATCCATTCTTTGACCAAATTAGAGACTTTTAATCGACTACGTTTGTGGTACTTGTTGAATACAGTTTGACTGGGATTTCTCAACAACTGAACGGTGTCGGTGAACGCTTTAAACAGAGAATCGCTTTTGTCGAGTCCGGGGAAAGAAGTGAAGGGAATCTAATTCAGATGCATGATAGAGTTAGGCAACACCCATCGAGAATCAGGTAATACAGCAGAGCAGCGAGCACAAACAGAAAGAACAAACCTTGACGGTTCTGCCTTGGCACAGTTCTCCTATTACTACTCCAATAATGGCAATGATGCTGCCTTTGACACCGATCCACCCTTCCTGAACGAGGCAACACTCGGTTACATACCTGGCGACATTGACACCGACTGGGCCAAATACGTGCATCTTGATAGCGATTGCTTTGATAAAGGCGTCGATGGTCGGGGTGCAGAGTTTGTAAGAGAGTGTGGAGAGAAAAGTGTGTTCGAATTCGAGGAGGAATTCGAGAGGGTAGAGGTTATGACAGAGCGGAGGATAAGCGTTGAGTGAAGGAAGGGTGTGTTTTGACTCGTGGAATTTTGCAGCCACCTTTATGAGCGGGGAGGTAAGGGTGCGATTTTAATTCATGCAAGTGTTGTATAAATAGAGTTAGAGACTAGAGAATCAAAGAATGTCCGAGCCCAACGACAGAGGATGGAAGGTTACAAACCACCACGGCCACCAATCCACAAAGTTGAATTTCTTCCTTGTTGATGCCATCCTTGTTTTTACATTCTTTGCCTGGATTGACTGTGCTAACGACATCATCCTGGTAACATTTGACTCCCTTAATATTGCCTTTGGTTGTGGGTACACTGGATGAAGTGTGTTGGGCAGAGGGATGGCTTTTGATGCACCAAAAGCGGTCCAACAGATTGACGGCCAGATGTAGCGTTTCGGTTTTAAAATCCAGCGTATCGCAAAGTTCAATGATATACTCTACTACCAGCTGCCTGATAATTGGGGTAATTGTTGAATTGGGCGTAATGTAGGAAGATGCGGGAATGTAGGAAGGCTAAGTGATGGAGGCAGGTGTGTAAGTACAAGGTTGTGGGGGTGAATAAAGGAAGCGAAGAATACAAGAGGAGATTGGCAAATGTTTAGTAATTTATTCAACAAAATTTGAGTTTGAAAGAAAGCTCAAACTGATTATGATGCAATTCTACGTATTCAGGTAGAATACCTCAAGCAGAATCGAAAAAAGACAAAAAGGCAAATTTGCTCTCACCTCGGATGAGATCATGTAGTCCCAGATATCGTTGCCGTATTCGCTGTGGACAGCCAAGTTTTCATTGTGGCAAGGCAGAGAGTCTGCTCTGGGTGGGACTTGAACGAGGTCCAAGTTGACTTGATTGGGCAAATCCCAGCATGAGCTGGAGTGTTTGAGACGCGATGGGATGACGAGGTGGTGGTCTTTATTACTGGGCATGGGTGGTTGTCTGAGTTTTTTGCGAATGAGTCGAGGACTTGGGGGACTCTCTGGTTGACGTTGGGTTGAATTGCGACTTGAACTTGATGTTGGATGGAGCGGAAGAGGATTTTGGGCAGCGGGGATTGGCTGACGGTGGCTCTGATTGTGACTGTGATTGTGATGGAGATGTTTGTACTGCTGGATTGGATCGATGGTGACTAGTCCATATTTTGCCTTTGCGGAGGAGGGGGAAGAGGTTGATGATGATGCAGAATGTGAGGCAGAGGTTGTACAGGAAGAAGCAGCCGCGTCAGATGCAGAGGCAGATGCAGACGCGGATGAGGACTCGGAGCAAGAAGTTGAAGATGAAGATGAGGATGGGAGAGATGGGAGAGATGAGCGAGAGGAGGATGAGTTGAGATGGGCAACAAGAGAGCGATTGTTGAGGGATATCTTTCTGCGAGAGTAGGATGCAGAAAATGAGGAATTTGACGAGCGAATGATGCCGACGATGCTGGTGTTGAAGTGATTCGGAAGTGAGGGAGAGGGAGAGTGAGCGGATGCGGCGGGTTTGACCAGCGACATCTATATCTATATCTAGTCAGTTCTAGCGGTGATACAGATACAAATGGATAATAAGTAATATATATATTAATAAGTGAATCTAATTAAGCCATTTGAAGTGGCATTCCCTCTGTCTGTGAACCTGGGTGAGCCATGCATGGGGACACCGTGACACGCGGACACCTAACTGGTTCACTGGTGGTTCACTAATGGTTCACTGGTGGTTCACAGTTCACCTTGCCACAGTGCCGACTACTTCCACGTTCAATTCCTCCTTGAATAAAGATCCATACTTCATTGGTAGATTAGGTTTGCAAAGCCTGGTCTCCGAAGGATGCTTCCCCACGTCCCAGATATAGAGAGTACATAGTACATACTGCACAGTCACACACTACACAGAACGCAAAAGAGCGAGCTGCATTCTATATGTATATATGGAGAATAAGTGAGTGCACTGAAATTGGTGCGAGCGATCGTAGATTTTCGATAAAGATACAGAATGAGTCTATGCGTAACGTCATGAAATTCTCTTAGCGACATAACTATAAGGATTCCATACTTGCTTGAATTATTAACGTCAAGATAAGGGAGGATTGTCTCAATCTTCCCTGGTGATATCTGCTAATTCGGTGGATCATTCTGCAAATCACACAAATATTTATATACCATTCACATCCTCATTTTATACAATTTTCGAAATACCGATGGTCTCGTCTTGGCTACTCTACAAGAACGGCTCCAAGAATTACAATCCACTCATGCTGGTTTCCCTAATGATCGTTTCGTTGGTGGTGAACGCTTTCGGTCAATCCATATGGCAGGACGTCACTACATTCCATCCATACTGTGTCCGATTATTTAAAAGTTGTGTGGACTCTTCGTCTATTGCGGGTGTTGGTAGCGGTAATTACACCGTCGCTGTCGGAATCTGCGGCAACAAAATGGCTATGTGTACTTTTTCGGGTACTCTGACTTGGCCTTGGTCGTCTAATATCAGTGGCGAACGACCTGCATCAGCATCTGTCGATGCAACCACAAAATTTAACTACTTATCGAAACATTTTGGCATCACCGGCAACCGTAACATCTACACCCTGGCTAAACGTGACAGTTTTTTTACCCGACTGTAGATCTGTATTTCTGCGTTGCGTGGATACCCAAACTAGAGTGTTGGATCCTGTTATTGCCGGCACCTGTGGTCACTGGTCATGGTATGAGTGTTTGTACCGAAAGGCAAGGAAGATGGCCTTTCGGGAACGACAGTTCCGCATTTTGGCAACAGCCCTACACGAACGATCGATTGACGCTCTACCGAAACGTCTTCTCTGGTATTTTTGCTCCCGCTAGGAACTGGCAGAACCTGACAGCCTTCCTACCAATGTGTCGAAATCTGATGGCACAATGCGTAGCCACTTCAGGTGGATCATCAAGTGATATTGCTGTTGGCAATTGTGGAGATCGTATGGGGATATGTACATCAGAAAACATATTTTGGCCCCACTCCTATGACGCTTCCGCTGCCTACACTGAACCTTACGACACGAGATGGCAATTGGCAACGATACGCAGATATCATCCATCCGGTTTCTCGTTGGCAAGACATTACACGGTTTTCAATAAGATGCTCGGACCGATTTTTCGAATGTACTTTTACATTGTCCGACTCGCCAGAACACACAGCGGTTGGAGTATGTGGCAATTACATGTCTATATGCACATTTCAGAACGACGTTTGGCCGGATTCCAGTCAAGTGCCGACGGATTTTGACTCGTATAGCACGAGGTTGTGCATTTACCGCGCTCTGTTGGAGAATATGTTGTACCGTGCTCCTACTTATTTCACATTTCCGCTAGAGTCATGGAGTCTATACTCATTTTCAACGCATACTTTTACGAATGCGGGGGCAACAGGACGATTAGGTCCTACATTATCTGCGTGCAGAGGGGCGTACTCGTCACAACCGTGGGCTCAGAACAGTACTCTTTTCGGTATGACGATACAGGGTATCCAAGAGTGGATGGTACCAAGATATCGAGGTACGGTGGAAAGGGTGGCGCGTTGTCCAAAGCTGATTGGTCTCACTTTACGTACGAGGCCGCACCGCCGCAGGAGGAGGTGGTGGATGGCTAGGGGACGGTGGAGATGGGTGCATTTATCCAGGGGACATAATTCGGGATTGGAGGGAAAGGACGAACTGGCAACTTTGTCGGGGGATATCATACTTATAGTGAACGATACCTTTGGTCACAAGGGCAGGGAGGGTTTGGAGGCTGCGGAGGGAGTGGAGGGAATGCAGCCAGCGGAGGCGGCGGCGGTGGTGGTGGTGGTGGAAACAACTACGACGGCAATAGCCATGGCGGCGGGCAAGGAGGAGGGTCCTTCAATGCGGGCACTGACCAACGCAACCTATCCGACAACTGCGACACTCATGGCTCGGTGACCATCTCAGCATTGCCATTTGTAATTGGACTTTAATATCTATGTCTCCTAATTGACATGTACCTTCTGAATCCCTGATTATTGATTACTGTGTAATTAAACTTGGAGGACGCTGCGATCTGTCTGATTCAGTCTGTTAGGAATGAAAGTCCTGTAGCACAGGGTATCAGCCCGGGATGATGATGTACTCAGTATTATAGCATTGTAAATCTGCTGTATATGTGTGGTTATTCGCAGTTCTCTATATGTAATGCAGTCGTCGACGACGCGTGCACATAATTATAACCTTCGCATGTCTTGTGCTGTATGCGGCCACACTTTACCGTTCACGGTTGTGAACACAGCGTACAGTTTACCAAAGGGTATTCCCTTCATAATCAATCATTAATATGGTATTTTTTTCGTATGTCCTCATGTGCCGTGTTATTGAATGCCCATGCATACGCACAACCGGATTCATGAGTGTGTTGGTTTGAATTGGTAGGCGGACTAAGAATGGCCTTTATTGCTGGTTGAGTCATCCCTTGGTAATCAAATCGCTCGGTAGCAGACAAGCTAGCGGAGGTAGCGTAGGGAGAAGTCACGGTGTAACAGAGCGACAATGCTCGCTGCTTCACGTCCGCATTCATTCCACGCGTTCCCCTCTCGATACGCGTTTCAGTCTGGTTTCACTCGCTCCTCTTCTGCCCTGTAGCCATCTGCGTTCCCTCTCTGATCCAGCATCTATCCACAGTATCCCACACCCCTTGATTCACCCGGCATCCCTTGCATCCCCTCTGCATCCCAATCTCACCTCAGGTTCATCCCGTGACTCACCCCCGTCCACTTCCGAGTGAAAAAAGAAACCCGCCATCCCTCCTCCAACTGCCTACACTCACTACTCTACAACTTGAACCCTGCCCACTGACTCCAACGTAATGCACTCAAAATCATCCCTCCTCCTCCTCCTCGCCCTCGCCTTGCTCTCCTCCTCCGCTGTCGCTGCTCCTACCGACACCGACGTCCCCGAGGACTTTGAACCTTTGGCAGATGAGAAACCCGCCCCTCCCTCCACTGACAACCCGCCGTCCGCTCAATCCCAACCGGGCCCTCCTTCCTTCTCCTCTAATAAACCCTTCCAAAGACACTCTGCCAAATCCTTCCGTGCGTCATCCTCGGCCGTCTCCGGCGTCAGCCCCGCTACCCTTCCAAAACTCCAAAATTTCTTTCAGTCACTCAGAATCCATCAGGATGCCATGACCCCTCAATGCACCCGTTTTCTAGGCACATCCCTTTTTCAATCTAGATTCACAAATCACCTTGATAATTGTCCAGATTCTTCCCCATTCTTTGCTACCCCACGAGATCTCTGTTCGCCAAAATGCTTACCTTCCCTAATCTTCCTCTCCCAATCCGTTTCATTCTACTGCCCCATCTCCTCCAACCCTTCCCCGGGTTCTCCTTCCCGTGCCTCCACCGGCCAAATTGATCAATCCAAAGTCTACCAATCTTGGTCCAACCCTGCCACCGCCAACTTGGCTTGCTCCCCCGGTCAAGGTGACGGAACCTCCAGATTCCTCCTCCAAATCGTCCACGAGGCCTACGATACTTTTCTACCCTATCATGACGATTTCCATTCCTCTTCTCCGTCTTCAACTTCTTCCTCCTCCTCATCTTTTTCCAATTCGGAAAATTACAATGTCCCTGAAATCAAGTCCAAAATATGCACCAGAGACGTTCGCACATTCGTTTTCAATATCAAAAAAGCATCCGATGTCCCAATGCTTTACTTCTACACCATGCCCCACTACGATGCATTCGTTAAAACTCTCAAATCTACCTGCGGAATCGAATGGTACCACGGGTACTCCTCTGAACCCAACTCTGAAATTCAACAAGAATCCAGCTCCAATTCTGACGCTACAGTTTCCAATCCTTGGATCGAGAGACCCAAAAGTGAACCCATCAATATCCCTGTCCCCCGTCCTCGATCAAAACCTATCCCGGCTGATACTCTCTAAAAAGGTCCAAAATAGAAAGCAATAACTCATCCTACATAGCCCCTTCTTATCATCTACTCAACTTTTCCTTGGTTGTCGATTCCGTCCCCCGATAACTGTACCTCCAGTTTAGAATTAAAAAAATCAAACAAAAGGATACCATCACCTCATTGTTTACCCCGTAGTTTTACTTCAACTTTCCCTATTTTACCTTTGTTTACCAAACCCCCTAGAAAATACCATACTATTTTTCTCATTTTTCAGTATAAACGGACACGGAAAAAAACAAGTTATGTTAAAAATGTTGAATCTGATCCGTAATTGTACTAGCAATTGTAGTTGTAGTTTTATTTGTAGTTTATACTTCTAAAATAGTGTATTCCAAGTATTCTAATATGAAAGATACATTCTAGACATAGAAATATCAAAATAAATTTTTCGAGAAACTTATGAAAACTTTTTTATGAAAGCGGATAAATTCTAGACATGGAAAAAATCAAGTGAATTCTTCGAATTGAATTGAATTGAAATGAACCTTTGACAACCCGAAATTTCGAGACTCGAAACCTCAAGTTCAAAAGTCACGGATAAAAATCAATCATCTGATTTAAATTTGACCAACACAATTACAAATCGAAATCCAAATCCAACAAAAAAAAAAAAAAGAAACTATAAACCCATCATTCCATGTATTATAAACCCATCATTTCATGTATTATAATCCCATCATTCCATTTAATTTATTCATCACCTTTTACCTTTGTATATCATATTCACATAAACTTCAAACTTCTATTTTCTATCTCATTTCAACTGAATAACCACCCAAACAAAAAAATCACCTCACCATTCAAACAAGTAGAAACCCAACGTTCAACATCAATTTATAATACCCAAAGTCGAAATTGAAGCAGGAAAAGACAGTCACCAATTCATATTGTGAATTTAATGAATGGATGGATAAAGACGGGTGTATGGATTTTTGGATTTTAGGTATTGGGTGGGAGGTATTAGATGTATAGATTGAATTGATTGAATTGAATTTGAATGAACTGTATTCTGTATGATGAATTGTTAGAGTTAGAGTTAAGATTTTAAATGTGTCGGTTTTTGGATTTTGGATTTTGGATTTTATATTTCAGATTTTAGATTTTAGATACCCAATAACGCAAACCTCAAAATATCAATTTTAAAATTTTTCAAAAGTCAAATTAGGTCTCACGTCTCACCTCTCACGTTTTTATTTAATTAATTGATTAATTGATCTGATCGATAGAATTTTAAACAAGAGATTTAAGATTGCCCATTGACTATCTACTATCGACTATCGAGCTATTGTGATATTGGACTATATGAGTATTGGACTATTGAACTATTGACTACAAAACTCTTCAAAATTTGGAATACAGTATAACAACAACGTGAGATGCAAAGAATAATCTAATCTTTACACGGTACCATCATGAAATCAAAATCAAGGAAGAGGGACAAACAGAACCGGTCGTGGAGGTTGGAGGTTGGACGTTGAAAGTTGGTAGTCGCGAGGTTTTTTTTCTCTTTTTTGGAGAAAAAAAAAATTTGGGAAAATGAATGAAATGGGGTTATCCGTCTATTTCCATTGAATGATGTAAACTTGTTTCACTGGTACTCTTGCTTCCGTTTCTGCTTTCGTTTTCGTGATCGTTGATACCGACAGCCATGTCTCTGACTACGTTTTCGACTTCATTTTCGACATGCTCCGGATGGATTTTGATGGCTGGGGAGGTCGAAGATTGTAACCCCTCGATTTCAGTTTGAAGTTGATTCAGTTTTTCATCTACCCTTTGTCGTTTCTTTAGAGAGGATGGTGAGGTGACAGTGGTAGATGGGGATGGCGTGATGGGTGGGGTCGGGGTTTGTTGAATAGCGGCGGCAAGAAGGAGGTTTCGTGACGGAGATACTGCTGCAGTTGTCTTTGCGGTTGTAGTTGCAGTTGAGAGAGAAGGGTCAACGTCGACGGTGAATGGTGGTGGTTCAACGGAAACAGAAATAGAGGGATGGTTTTTGGAGGTGACGGTGTGTTCGGGTCGCGGAGGTAACGGCGGTGGCTGATTTGATTGCGTTGGAATGACGGTCGTTTCGTCGCTTTCAGTTTGAATGTCCTCCAATTCAGAGATCTCCTGCGCCGCTTGATTACCGCTCTCGTCATTATCGTTCATCTCATTCTCAGCAACAGATGCAGAAGCAAATCCCTTTTCAAAATCTTCAACTCCCATATCTTGGATGAACCCAAATTCACTTACGTCTCCATAATATCCTCCAATCTCAACTCTACACCCACCCCAAGTCGTAACTCCAACACCTTCGCATCTCATTAAAAATTCTAAAAATTCCCTGTAGACACCATAATCAAAGCACATCCAACACAACTTTATCGTACTTTCCCCACCCCAAATACTTTTCTCTACATCCTGTAACTTG
Organism: Paraphysoderma sedebokerense; assembly: GCA_025602915.1. Taxonomy (NCBI): domain Eukaryota; kingdom Fungi; phylum Blastocladiomycota; class Physodermatomycetes; order Physodermatales; family Physodermataceae; genus Paraphysoderma; species Paraphysoderma sedebokerense. Next base: position 58,008 of record JAHLJZ010000067.1, read on the forward strand.
CGTCCAAATCCCTCGTTAGGTCGAACAATTGGACGAGCCCGAAACGTGAGATCAAAAGCTTGAGCAAGTCGAAGATTGCAGTAACGCATCAAATACACCAATATGATTGTGGCGGATCGAGATACACCGGCGTGACAATGCACCAATACTTTGCCGCCGGGAGTTTGGCGTACAGTGTGGATAATGTTGGCCGTTTCTTCGAAAATAGTTTCAATGGTTGCAGATGTAGAGTCTTCCAGCTCATACGAGTCTATCGCATCGTTGGAAAAAAAAGGAAAAAGAGATTTAGCAAGATTTCCACGAAAGAATAAAGACCAGAAAATTTTGAACAAAAATACGAACGGTATTCTACTCCCTCCACGTCGAAACTTGAGTCAAAAAATCCAATACGGATAACATGCGTAATGCCGAATGCTTTGACGTTTTCAGGATGTCTACAGGACAATTATAAAAGACCGTTAATAGTCCATCTCCAATAGCAAAGTTTGGAACAATATTTCGAGCACTTACGCAGCATCTTGTCCACCCAACCACAAAAATGGATCTAGTACGCATCGCGGAACATCTTTTTGCGGGGCCCTGAATGAGTACCACACGCTCTGAACCAAAGAACTTTGAAATTCCCGCAATTTTTCGATCTCTCCCATAGAATCTACATCATTTTCGTTACCCTCTTTCGTATCCATTGAATCTTCATCCATACTTGAAACGACCTGAGAAACAGAGGGAAACGGCATCCCCTCACAGAGCCAACCAGCCATCTTCTTGAATTCTTCGATGCCGCCTGTTAGATACCTAGCGTTGAATAGGCCGTCGAGACTTAATATCCTGGCGAGTCTGGCTGCGTAGCCCTCATTTTCGCCGTGGTCGTCATAAAAGATGACGAGGTCGGAATGAAGTACTCGTTCGTCTGCTTGAAGCTTCATAAGGAGAGAGGTGCGAAGTTGGGTTGTCCGGGAGCGGAAAAATGCTTGCGAGGAATGGTTAAGCTGGTGGTGGTGGTGACGATGATGAGTTTGATGTTGATTATCGGAATTGGTAGGAGCAGCAACGCTATTTGATGACGAGTCGGGGACTGCGGGTGTCGAAGAAAAGATGAGGGTCGACTCTTCCCCAGATGTCGTCTTTGAAGTAGTAGGGGTATCGGCATTATCTGATGAAAAATTGGTGTTTCCTTTGACGGCAGCGGCATAAGACATTGGGGCCTGTTTGTTTTCTCCATCCGTAGCCGAGTCGACATCTGCACCACAACTACAGCTAGAATTACATTCGTCACTATCGAAGCTAAGTTCTAAATCGTCTTCATCGAAATCTTCTTCGTCTAAATCCAACTCGTAATCTATCTGATCACCACTCACAGAACTCTTGATACCTGTCCAATTCAACCAAGCATGGTCGACCGCTTGACTGTTTTCGGCGGCTTCCGCTGTTGAATCAAATAAAATAGCACCATTACGATGATTGCCTGAAGTATGGGAAATAATATCCGGTAGAAAACCATGCTTTGCTGCCAAGCGGTTCAAGTCTTGGACTGACAAACGTTCGACGAGGGAACGAATCCACCTTCGCCGAACAGCGCCGACAATCTTGGGCCCTGTAATGTCGTCCTGCACATCGACTATGAGAATGTTGACAAAGTTTGAGACCATTTCATGCGCCAGTTCAGTAGAAGAAATGGGGCCGAATGTAGGCATGTTTTGCGCTTGGAAGTGAGGAGGCGGGGGCGAAGGCGAAAGAGTAGGGGAAGTTGAGGAAGATGAAGAAGAGGGGGACTGTTGGACGGTAGAGTCACCCATCTCTAATGATACATGCATGCCAAAACTGTATGACTCTATCCGATGTGAATGTATGGTATATATGCTCTTTGCGAAATTTCAGAGGAGAGAGTTCTAAATTCGGCCGAATTGAAAATCTTGAAATTAGTGGGGTGAACGGGTGAACAGCGAATGAACCGGTGAACTGAAACGGCCACTACTGATGTCTGGATTATATCACTAGCAATAGAACTCCGACTGAAATGAACGAATTAACTAGGAAATATTCAATGTGCAATGTGATAACTTGTGTATTCCAATTGTCTGTGCAACTCTATCTTCGGCTTCAAAGCACAGCCTCACCACGGCTCCAACCAGTCAGGCCAATTTGCCGCGAAATTTGATTGGTCGTCCCCGTGTGTATATATATATAGTGCAGAACTGGACCAAAACCTTTGCGACTGCGACCACAACCGTTTTGAATCTGCGGAGTTGAAGTTGCCTTGTCCACACATTCTCTGCTCGATGGTTGTTCTTGCTTGTCCCTCCAGATTGAAGTGTGTGCGTCAAACTGCGTCGGCGGCGCAATTTGCATTTGTGACCAGGATTGCATGATGTGATGCCTTTTGCAATTAATCTTGAAACGCACCCCCGGCCTATTGTCTGCAACAAGATAGGTTTCAATGTGTCTTTGTATTACTCATGGATATATACATGAATTGTTTGTTTTTATATTTGTATTCTATGATTTAAGTCATTTTATAAGCTGAAAAGAGACTATTCGCGAAACCAGCTGTTCCAATGCGGTCAACCTTGTAGATGAGAGCAGAACGGTTCCCGTAGGAGCAACGCTGCAGCAATTTGACTAATCGGTCTATATGTATACATTGCTCATTAATCTATGTATATCTCTATCTATATTTCTCTCTAAAAACGAATCTAATTTAGTACTGTCTTTATAGGAGATTGGAAATCATTTTGTATAAGACAGATTCTCTGAAAAACGACTCTGGGCTTGCCACCGGCAAAGCATGATTACCAACTTGGTCGTGGACTCGCGGATAGGGAACAATGTATGGAGCGGCCAGTGATAACTGAATTATACTGAGAATTACAATAAGTAAATTAATTCTACTGAATAGCATGGTTTGACTGGATATGGAGATGTGTTCGATAGTTTAAGTTGGCGACGAGTTCTTCGACAGTGCGTGAAGAGTTGAACCGGATTGAAATTTCGCGGCAGAAGAAAGACAAAGTTTGTTGACTGTACTAGTATTTAGATATTGCAGATACTTCAAAGTCCTGTTCACCCTTAATTGCTTTTTATGGGAGGTTCGGCACCTACCTCGTCAGGTCATACATGCGTCGCGACCATTACAATAGGGTTAAAATTATCTATTGTGAGAGCTTCCCTGTCAGTAACTCGTAAACAATAAAGCACCGAAAAAGATGCGGCTGTTAATTTCACTGAAACTTAGCATGGACGAAATAGACCTACCAGAGGCACGCATTTGTTGTACAAACTTACCAAGCGCTACGCATTAGCCGTCTACAGCTGCCGCTTACTTAAGAGGATCAGCTGACTACAAACCATATTACCATTTTATCTGGTAGGTATATCCCAATATCGAGCATGGAATATATCTACTCGGGAATGATCAGCCAGCCATGGCGTATGTCATTTTAAGCATTCTCTAGTAATATTTAATACCGAAAGCACAAATTCACTGTATGTAACATCTCATGACGACACAAAAGCATTGTTCCATTCAGAGAACATCCATCATCAGAGTTTGTTGTGCTAACAGGTTGCAACTTGCAGGATTAATAAATGATTGTTGTATCTACTCTGATTTAGAGTGATGTATCGTAACAACTTTCGATCTCAACTATTGAAGACTCGTATGGAGTTAATTCCTGTTGCTTAACAAGCAGAGGACAATACCAATTACCGTATACACCGCCACAATCCAATATATTTGAACTAAAGAGCTGCTTTTAATTAAGGGCAGGTTTAATGTGTGATGGTTAGGCTCAAATCTAAGCATTTCGTAACCTGATTGCAAGTGCACCGCCGCGTTGATTAAAATAGTAAATAGTAACAATCTAATAATTATACGTGATACACTGTAACCGAAGAATTCACATAAATTCGTAAAGCTAAATATAGATTTAACAGTTTATTTCAATATTGTTCAGTTTCAAAGATGATGATATTGATAATTATCAATAATGATTCCAGCCGTGTATGAAGCGAGCCAGGAATGCATGATTGCATTCTCCCTAGTAAAGTCTTCAGTTTACCGTTCCCCTATCGCTTGTTTGTAATTATTGATCCGAATTGCCTTCACAGATCCATTTTTCCTGATCGAAATCAAAGTTGCATCTTGGTTCTTTCGGGTCCCGTGGCCAACTCTCTCTTCTATCCCCTTGTCCTCTTCTGTCACCTGCTCCTCTGCTACCTTTCCCATTTCCTCTTCCCCGACCTGACTCCCCATCTCGTCCTCTGTCTCCTTCTCTACCAATCCCATCCGATTGACATTTGGTAAGATTGAGAAGAGCGAAAATCGCTTAAACGAGCAATGCAAAGGCGTTTATGAATTTCATGTTGATTTAAGTCGTAACTCAGTATGAACATTGAACAAACGGTCGGCTCAAAGTTAATGGTATTTCAACGCAAAAGTGAGACAAAGTGAACAGAACACTTATGGTTACCAGTGGAAATAAAATTTTATCCTACGGAAGATGGTTAATGCTCAAAGATTCCTTTATATCTCTAGGGAGCTGATAGTAGCACCGTAGGCCCGCAGTTAGCATGAAGAAGCAGGATAATCAATGTTGCCATAGAAGCGCAACACTCTGATCCGGTTTCATTAAAATTTTTATTACATGTAATTACCGCTGATTGCAATCATTTTATATCTGAAAATGTGATAACTGTGTACAAATGATTTTTATTTTAGCTTGGGCGTTACTATTTGTTGTGAAATATCATTCAATAGCCAAAGTTATTTAAGCTTTTACCAATGCTGCAATTGCAAATTACAACAACCTAGAGGTACATAATGTTATATGTTTTGCAAGCCGAACAATGGAAATCATAAGTCCCCGCAGGAATTTGATTATTAGTTTAGCTCGTGGGACATGGCTCCGGTCCGTTGCAACCTGCGACGGGAGCCGGGGACAACATCTGTTGGGAAGACCTAGAGACAAATTTTGTTGCAATCTTCGTCATTTATTAGTCTGTTTCTTTTATCTTTCTTTCGTATGAATGTACTTACCGTTCGGGTGGCCAGTTCATTTGAATTTCTTATGTTGTTTCTGCTCGTTAGAAACTGCTTTGCTTGTGATACTCATATATCAAGTTGGTAGTTGCAAAATCTAGCGATTCTTTTTGTCAAAGCTAGGATTTTTAAAGAGACCATGACATGTATTGTACTAGTGATTTCATTATGCCCCTTGACCCGTGAAAGCAGGAGAAGAATTTTTTAAATACATCGCGTTTCAATTGGGCATGCAGCATTTCGATTGAGTGATGCTTTACTGATTGCAGACATGTCAAACTCAGCTTTATTGAATTATTTGCTGTAGCAGAATACATAAAAAATCTTTCACAGAGGGAGTATCTACTTATTTGATTCAGTACTCTGGCGGGTCAGTCACCCAGTTAGTATAAGAACCAAAAAATGATCCGAAATGAAAATAACTTACCTTTATCAGGTTTAGTCTTTGCAGATCCACTTTTCACGATCCCAGTCATATTGGCATCTTGGCTCTTTTGGATCTCTTGGCCAACTGTCATCTCTGTCCCCTCTTCCGCGTCCACCTCTACCACCTCTACCTTCTCTTCCTCTACCACCTCTACCTTCTCTTCCTCTACCTTCTCTGTTAATATGCACTTCACCGCTGGCGAAATTGAGGAGGACCAAAAGTGTTACGGCGAGGAGAACGGCAGTGGTTGAGAATTTCATGTTGAAGTCGTTACAACTAAGAAGTGATAAACCGCAGAGCGGCCTGATATTAGTAAGGTTGCCAGGCAATGAAAAAGCGAAAGGTAAAAGGATCACTTACGATAAATGCTAACACAAATCTTTGAATTTGCATCTGACCACATTGCGTATTTATGTGCGGGACTACTGGATTTGGCAAAAGGGCATGCACGGCGGGCATCCGTCGGCAATCGGCATGATGCTTCAGACTTCGGCGTGATATATTGTTGCTTAAAAAGCTAATCAGTGACTGTGACGCGGGCAAACTGATGCAATTATGCAATTTGCATGGTAATATTAATTCAATTACAGTAAGATTGTTCCTGTCTCCTACTGCTTGGCATATTAATTTATATTAAACAAGTACGCATGGTTAAACCCCCTTTTACCATTCTGCAACAACGTGTATTCAAATCCCAAGAGACAGACGTTCGCCCAGTCGCCCCTTAAGTTTCTTTCTTTGAGTAAAAAAACTGACACTTACGGACACGAATAACCCTTTATTGTAAAAAATCAAAAAGTGATAACAAACGAAAGGAGACCGGATAAATAATAGAAGTACAACTTCACCGATACATTATACAAAGCTTTTCCGAAAAGTTTTAATAATATTACATGGGATCTTTAACTATAAAGTCTCTTTTCATAGGAATACAACGAATGTACACCGCCTTCTAATTGGGCGCTTGCACTTCTTCTTTCAAACCTAACTTTTCCAACATGAACGCCGTCTTGCATTTCAGTTAAAGATCTGACTCCGATATCTTGCAATCCATGTTGCAATCCTACCATCAAATAAGGAACGAATTTCATAATACTTCCCTTGTCTTGAACAGCCCCAGTTACGCCTTGGGCAACTTTGATTTTGTCAGATTCGGAAAAGTATCTCTTTCCGGCGGCATCTCCTTTCTGCATGGCATCAATTGAACCCATGCCGCGGTACTTCTTAAGTCGTTTACCTTCGTGATAAAAATATTCTCCAGGAGCCTCAGTAGTACCAGCAAGGAGAGAGCCCATCATCACTAATTTCATATTGATCAAATAAGTCATTCAATTCCGATAAAATAATATCGAAACTTCAATTGCTTACCTCCGTTGGCCCCGAGTGCAAGAGCTTTGGTAATGTGACCGACGTATTGAATACCACCATCAGCAATGACAGGGACGCCGCATTCCCTGGCATATTTCGCGACTTGATAAACGGCGGTTCCTTGAGGTCTACCGACTGCCATCACCTCTTGCGTGATACAAATGCTACCACTACCCATACCGATTCTCAAGGCATCAGCTCCAGCTTCTATTAAATTCTTAGCCTGTTCCATAGTCACCACGTTACCAGCGACAACATCGATTTTGTCCTTGTAAGTAGACTTGATATATTTAATCATATCAATTTGGTAAATGGAATTCCCTTGTGAACTGTCCAAGACAACAATGTCAAGACCAGCGGCAGCCAGAGAAGCGAGTCGCTCTTTGTCATCCGGCCGAGTGCTGATCGCAGCTGCGGCAAGTAATTGTTTCGATCCTGAAATAAAACAACGAAATAATTAATTACTGTCATTGCCATAAATACAATTTTCAAATGTACCAACCTTTGGATTTGGATGCCAACGGGTAATCCTTGTTTTTCAACAAATCTGCGCGAGACATCAAGGATACAAGCTCTCCGGCATTGTTGACAATCGGCAACTTGCCTTTCTTGCATTGTTTAAGTATACGGTTGGCTTCCTCTAATGTAACGCCTTCCGAAGCAGTGACAACATCTTTAGTCATAATCTGAGCAGACGATAACTCGTGTTAGTAAAAACCACCATTAAGAATTTAAGATATTGGCTATCGGCTTACGTCTTGTATCTTAGTCTTCCCGTCTTTTATAAATTCAAAGTCTCGGCTTGTAACGATGCCAACCAACTTCTGTCCCATCTTGCCATTCTGAGTGATGGGTACACCGCTGAAACCATATTGCTCTCGAATTTGCCATAAATCAGCCACAGTATTGGAAGGAGCTAAAGTGACTGGATCAGTAATGAATCCATTTTCGAATTTCTTAACCTTTCGGACCATAGCAGTTTGTTCTTCAACGGTACAGTTATGGTGAATGACGCCCAGACCGCCAAGTAAAGCCATAGCGATTGCCATTTCACTTTCTGATATGAGTTGGAAGAACCAAAAATTTCAGAGGTAAGAACCTTGCAACTGAAGCGGCGACCGCCAACGACCATCCAGTGAAATCAGAGGACGTACCGGTTACTGTATCCATAGGGCTGCTCAAAAATGGTAATTTAATCGAATGGTTCTTAGTGATGCGTGTAGTCAAGTCAACGTCATCAGCCGGAAAGTCGATGAAACCGGGTAGAATGAGGAAATCGTTGTAAGTGAGTCCCCCATTATAGATTGAGTTGAAAAGATCATTGGCGGAAAGACCGTCAGGAGGGAATGTGACTCCAGAGGGAGTAACAAGACCGGATGCGACACCATTGGTATGATTATCGGAATGTGATGTTTTGGTCTTTTTCTGAGGGGGTTGCGATGTAGGCTGGACGGTAGGTTTGGTTTTGGCAGTCATGTTTGTAAGTAGGATAAATGGTAATGTCGGTAGAACACGAAAACGAAACCTTTTCTTGTTTTACAACACGTGACATTTTCCCTAGCAACCACTAACGTTCCTGCTGGATTCATTTCTTCCCTTGTGAATTTTCACGAAATTTGTACTCACTAGCTGAAAAGGCTATCGGATCTATAGTTTCATACAAAAAATCCTGAATGCCTTTCCGACGACATTATTCTCAACTCCATGAGATTGGCCAGCTAGTAAGATAGTAGTACTTCTTCCACTTTCCACTCTTATTTCGGGTGTGGTTGATTCCTATTTCCTAGGATCACTTCTGAGACTGGAAGTGTTATCAAACCGTCGATGCATTGCGAATAGAACCCGTTGGAATACTTCATTTTGGAGTACTCCCTGCATCAAACTCGCCTTCGCTCCTCCCCGAATTTCGTCAGAGGCACATTTTTTTATGAAGGTTTCCGCCGAGAGGATATAGATATCCTTCGAAACTAGAACTAATATATTCGGCTTGAAGAATTGAAGAATGATTCATCGGTCTTGTAATTAGTTTCAACTAATGCATCGCGCACAACAACTATTTTGATCGTAAAAGCTCCAGGGATCGTTACTCCTCCGTCTCATCACTTCGCTTAGTCTCATCCTGTCGATCTACATTTTGTGCACATGCGCCTCAGCTTGTTTTTCGTTGTTATGCTCTGTTTGATATATAGGGACTCTAAATCATGGTTAACACTTCCCTGGTTCCGTACGGTCGCTACTTTGGACGAGGGATAAAACCTGAAGAGTCGTCATGCGGCAGAAAAGAAGAGCATTGCTCCTCATCCCTATTAGGATATATTTTCAGCTCTCTCTTTTCTTCGTGACTTGGTTTAAGTCGCATAATTTCAGTTTTATCTTTCAAATCGCACTAAAACCCATAGAGTTTTTAGTCGAGACCTCGCTCTATTATTCCCGGTATTTTCTCACGACACCGGTCATCATATCAACGAATAGGATATGGATGTACATGGTTGTTCTTGATACATTTCCAGCAACATCTGGCACAAAGATTCATGAAGTTGCTAGTATCAAAATGTCCTGATGAATGAGATCGATTCAGGAATCTCTTGCAGACTAAAGTTCGTCATATGTTCCATTTGCCCCAAATTTTGAAAATATATAAATTATACGTCGATGTTCGTTCATAGATCAAACCGGGATCAAAAGGGAATAACGGATAAGATAAACAATTTTGTCTTTGCAAAATCCTGGTCACGAGACGGAAAGAAATAAAGGTGCTATGAGCAGTTTATTATATAATTCACTCACATCTCGTATAATCAAGATGCTTCGCCACTTCGTGGCTCGTATATCACCATTATGATGCGCATATTCTTTTTATATCAAATATTGTAGAAATTAGGCTCCTTAATTATGGCCACTCGCTTCTCGTATGACCTGAAATTGAATTCGCCCGATCGAGGCTCGTTAATTATACCTAATATTATAACCCAGAATTTTTGTAGCCTTGCAACATGTCCCATGGACATCGAGACAAAGAACTCTATATTAAATAGTTAATCTTTTTCTAAATACTTTACTTGTTGTATCAACACCACCGAATATATATATTTCCCTATACTCGTTATTCCCATTCCGCTATATTCGGCGGTAACCAACACCTCCCATTCCACTTTCCAATCAATGTGTATTTCCAATATTAGATATGTCGAAGAGGGGGATCATTTATTACGCTATATTATATAATACATGATGTGGATTAAACGGAAATTCTTGAATAGCAATATCTGTATTATGCAAAAAGCTCATTGTCATGAAATGATAGTAATTCGAAAAGTGGAAATCAGACTCATTGTAAACCTTCAAATTTGAATTGTAAATAGCAATATGAGATGGAGCCGAGCAATGCAATTTAGAATAATGGACTGACCAGGAATGGTGATACTCGAGATGTGAGTGAATTATAGAATAATTTATTGGAAAGGAATGTAATTGTTTTGGTTCATGTTACTAAATTTATATTCTATTGTTATGTTTGATATTGTTAGCATGTGTTATGTATTTCGAGTGTGGTATTTTCAATATTTGATATTCGTTTCGTTGTTTTGAAGAAAATGATACAAAATACTTTGTCATTATATTTCGCATAACATACCTATTTTAAAATGCTGTCAATTGAAGTGAAGAAGACTCAGCCAATTATACTTCGAAGCTCGTTCCCAATAATTAACCTGCTCATTCACCTTTATTCAACCTGGGTCACGAGTCAGGCCTGCAACGATCAAAACTCCCTTACAACATCTTGCTCTCTATCTTCTTTTCTCCTATATATCTAGATTATACGAGAAGCGAGTGACTATACTTAATATGCTCATCCCTTCGTCCCTTCGGGCCTCGTATAATCCACATTATACTTCGAAGCTCGTTCCGGTTACAATTAGTCATTCATTGTATGATAAAGTAGTTACTATTTTCAAATGTTTCGGAGCTGAGTCTTCTTCACTTCAATTGACAGCATTTTAAAACGAAGTATAAATCTGAAACTTAACATTCACATCCTCGCTACTCCACTCCAACATGTCTACTACCAACCCGGATTCTGGGTGCGTATGTATTCTCTATTTCCTCTGCTTTGTCCCAATATCTGCGCGTCTCGCGACCAGGAATTTGCAAAGACAAAATGGTTTTTCTAAACAGTCTCTCTAATCTTTTTCCTAACGGAGCTTCTCTTACCATCCTTATGACACCCTTCTATGTACATGCTGTCTCTGAACCACTTGCCCCCGCTTCATCCCTACTTCTGTTGCCGAATTACTCTGTGACTACTGAATTACTCCTCTCTAACCCCTTTCGTCCAAAGCCAGTCATATAAATCCACTTCTACTTTCCATTTCCACGTTGTGTTCATAATGTTGGGCGTGAGGGCGGAATGAGCAGTTTATTATATAATTCACTGACATCTCGTATAATCGAGATGTATACTTCGCCACCTCGTGGCTCGTATAATCACCATATATGACTTTTGAAATGGAAATGGAAATTCAATATTACAATATTTCATATATGTTTTAACTAATAGATAAATACTGTAACAAGCCGGGCCTGTTCTGTCATAACCCCACAATCAGTTGATTATCGCTCGCTTCCTAATGGTGTATCTCATGATGTAGGTTCTCTTTTCCCTTTTGTCATTGAAACAATGAATGTCTAACGCACAACAGTTTGAAATATCAGCGGTATATTGGGATAAGATTGACATACCGGTAGTTCATTGCCTCTCGGAATCAATAAACCGATTATTATACTGAGCTTTTTATGAGTCTTAAGAGCAGCTTTTTCCTACCACCTATAATCTGGATTATACTAGGCCCGAAGGGATGAACTATATATGAGCATAATAACATCTGTGTCGGAAAGACGGATATTCATTGGTCATCATAAACATTCTCTATCAATCGATTCCATCTCAGAAATTACCAATTATTCGCACTAAATGGTGAAGTACTGAACATATACAAAACTAAAAATTTATTCTTCAACAGGAATTATTGACTCTTAAGGTTCTTCAGTAACCTTGATCGGATTGCCTTTATCTGATTTGGGAGATTGAAGCCTACAAAATGCTGTGAAAAGAATATCTGATTATTTCGTAGTATCTCAATCACAAATTACATATTACGTCACTGCGCGTATCTCGTATAATCACCGATATAGCTTATAAACTTTTTTGAATATGATTTTATTAATCATTAAATCTATATGTATTGAAAAATACAGCCTATTATATCCGCGTAGAGTAACGTCACTCTTCGATATATCGCCAATTGGGAATAAACCCATAGCCCTTGGAAGGAAACGCCTTAATGAAGTGGTACTATACTCAAAGCAACTTCCCATACATTTGCGCCCTGCGCGGTTATCTGTTCGAACCTTTACATGGTAATTTACCTGACTTTCATTGATTAACCCTTTGGGGTTTCTTTTTGCTAAACCTTGAATTTTAGAGGAAGGAATTTTTTTCCTTTTCCGTTACTCATGTCACCATCCACGATTCAAATGTCCAAAAAGATTAACTATTTTATTTCTAACAAGATGTTGAATGTACGGCTAGACAGAGAATGTTTCTGATATTGTTTCGGTTGACCATTTTGAGGATTTAGTCGTTAAAACCAAACATCAAAATATTGTTTCAAATCGTGGGGCTTTGACGGTTTAGTTACTAGCTGCTTCCACTTCACAAAGAGGTGTCTGTCGTCAACGTGAGCCCATGCCACCTGAATAGCTCGTCATATATGAATTCTAATAGATTTTCAATACAGGCAATCAGGCAATCTTCAGTGTGTAAAACCGACGTTTGAGATCTGGTGTTTGGTTTTGACAATGTGTTGGAAAGGTTCATTATATGCTCCTCCAATTCATTAGGATGTTAAAGCGCGATACTCCAATAATGACTTTCTGGTATGTTAAGCTATTAAGACCATCCAACGCCCGACAAGGGGTAACTGTTTCAACCAAGTTCGAGAACGGTCGGCCAATATCGCTTGATATTCTGAAAGGCAAATCCACCTACAACAGCAGAAATAAAACCGTGAACCATGTGTTGACATAGGAAGTGTGAAAAGTCTATTCATCGGGGTACCATATCGAAGAATTTCATACTTTGGCAATTGTCTTGGAAAATTTTAGATAATTGATTCTCAGTCCAGCAATATATGAATTGAATGGTATCTTTCCACATAACGGGGACTTTCCTTGTCTATCGGTGGTGCCGTCGACTGGGCTAGGAATGTTGTCGTTATGAAACGAGGACACACAATGCTGTGTAGACACATATTGAGTACTAGAATCTCAATTGTTGACTTAAAACGAATTAGTTTGTCTGAGTTCACGTTACCGAATTATTGTTATGTTTGAAATAGTAAACATGCAAATTTGTGTATTACAATTGCTTGTTTACAGTATCTGTTTTTTTACATTGTTATTACATTGATGTTTATAGGGAGAGAAGGAAGGGGAGAAATCAGCGTCGAAATGTAACACAAATCCTGTTATGACTATTTTTTTGAATTACGGAGAGCGTCCCGAGTCATTGCTATCAATGTGAGAGTTATGATTTTTGTCAAAAGAAACGGTACGTTCCCGATGCGCATTTATACGCTTAAGTTTTTGCGACCTTACCTTTTCTTACGGACAACTTTGTAACTGTTTCGACTACAAATTAAATTGTAGATATCTCATTATGACGGAGGCAATCTTTAACTTCCCAATGAATTAAACGCCGCTATTCAAGAATCACCAGGGTTTCAAATTATTATTATCCGGTTGTTTGCGAAGGAGTAATGTATAAATCATGAAAGCTGTAATCTAGAACTGAAATTTATCCTTGTGTAACTACAGATACGGCATAATACAACATAGAATTGAAAAGAAAAGCTGTATCCTCTTGATAATGTGGCTTACCATCAAAGTGACTATAATTAATATTCTCATTCACACACGAAACGTGTGCTAGGAGGAATGAAGGTCAATGAGCAGATTTATTATACTTCGAAGCTCGTTCCCAATAATTAACCTGCTCATTCACCTTTATTCCAGGATGCAGATAACAGAAGAGGGCTTAACCGGAAGTATTTTGAGACCCAAAGAAGCTAAGACTGGAAGACATCAGACGGCCCGCATGGTTTGCAGGAAGCGCACGGAACCCAAACTCGATGTGGTTCAGTGCTGGAGAGAATATGAAAGACGGATGAAGAAGCGCCGCGTTAGTTCAGGAGAAGCTACACTGCGTATTACCGTCAAACCCCTTCGGCCAGCTTCAGCAGACACGATTCGCGTTGGATTAAGGAAATTATTCAACATGCCAACCTTCCACCACGATTCAAACCCCACTCAGTGCGAGTAGCGCGGCGGGATTATGATCGGTCTATGGCAGTGGTAGGCAGGAAAAGCACAGAACCGCAGAACGCTGGCGGCACAGGATAAAGGGATGGTGGCAAAACGGAAGCACAAGTTAGATCATCCAGGGACGGAAGGTCTAGGCATTAAACAAGGAGGGCAGTCTGTCAGGAAGAAGCCACGACGTCAGAGTCAGGTGGAGATTGGAGATCAGCAGACGCAGGGATCAGTGGTGCGCATTTGCGAGTTAACTAGTAATATTTAGTGGGTCAATTGTCAGATAAGACGTGTTATGGTAGACTAGCATTCGAATGGCTGCTTCGACTTGGCCTGTCAAAAAGAAAATAGAGAGAGAAAGAGGTTGTAAGGGAGTTTTGTTCGTTGCAGGCCTGGTCACGAGACGTGTGCCAGGAGGAATAAAGGTGAATGAGCAGGTTAATTATTGGGAACGATCCGAGAAGCGGGAGCTGAGTCTTCTTCACTTCAATTGACAGCATTTTAAAATAGGTATGTTTAAAGATCATTAAATCAAAAGAAAGTCTATCGGTTAAAATATAATCAAATATAAACCTAACCTTGTTCTGGGATAATGTCGTCGTCCATGTCAGTCGCAATCAAAATGCCTCAAGTGATGCAGTAATTTGGTATCCCTACAATCTTGTGAAAAACAATCACATTCCTTCTCGACAAAACAACCAAGATTCTAGTATTGAGAAATGACACAGTATGTTATCGTTTCCTCACGAGTATCTTCTTGATAATGTGGCTTACACGAGGCCCGGAGTGACCAGCAAAGTGACTATAATTAATATTCTCATTCACACACGAGACGTGTGCTAGGAGGAATGAAGGTCAATGAGCAGATTTATTACTGCGAGCAAGCTTCGAAGTATGATTGGGCGAATCGTGCTATGAAGAACTAGAATTCCTTATGAACATTAAAGAAGTTGACAACATGAATTGTGCTCTTTGATTTCTTTGCAAATTATATGTTTCTTACCTATGGATTTGCTTGCAATGTGTTAACATCAGTTATTTTTTATTCTAACTAGCTCTTTTAAGTGCTTATAACTTTAACTTCCGGTGTAAGCTTCCTAGCCAAGCTTCTCCAACGTGACTTTTAATGCACTTAAGAATTGCCTTTCTGGCCTTCTTCCTGGCCGCTCTTAAAGCGAACTTCCTACTCCGTGTTAGCAGAAGATTTTTTCTGAGATCTGTTAAAGCTATCTAGGTTGTTGATTTCAAAGGGGGCGTTTAAGTTTATGCCCACATTTGTGTGACGATGACTTCAATACCCAAACCTAACTCTATACCCGTCTGCCGAAGTTAAAAGTACCCAATTCATTCCGTTTCAAAGTCTCAGTGAATGTGAGATATTTTAACTTGTTTTAACTTTGCTTCTCCACCCTATTCAATTTCAACGGGGATTGTCCCTGGAAGCTCAAAGTGTGGGGAAAAAGGAACGATCTGTTTCCACACAACCAAGAATCAGATGATGGCGCTAAGCCGTCTGTCAAACCATCTCAGTGGATTCAACCGGTTGTTTTACGGCAGCACATTTTCAAGTTACGTTACCTACAGCTAATGGGAAAATTTGCAGCAGACGGTCACACAGTGATGCGACGCGCAGGAAGGACTGAATGTGTCATGTGCAGTTTATGTTATATGAAGAAAACGTTTACATATAATTCGAATTCTCTTCCCTAACTCCAGTAAGGAGAAATTGCTTTTGTCCGCATAACTTTTCCCGCTGCCGACGGAATCTTTGACGGTTTTGTCTTCTATCTTTCGACAGGAACACTGAATTTGGCAAAGATATCGTCTACGACTTGGTAACACTGACTTCCACTAAACATTTTTTGGTAGTTGAAAAAGCATCATCTGCATTATTCCAATTATAATTATGTAATCTAATATCTAAATATTATGAATTCGCAATATTGAATCAAAGATGGTGTCGGGCCGTCGTCTATTTGCAGGTTCACCCGTTCACAGTGAACGAGATTCCTCGCTCTGCTCCAAAAGCAACTTCCAACGCTGCTGCCCTCGATTGAAAATTTGTATCGTCCGTCGGGCCTTTCGTCATCAATGCAGAAGGAGCAGCTTGAAAGGGGTTTTGCTCTATATGTGTCGTATTTCATGCATCTTGGTCGTATTATATGGCGTACTGACTTTTGTGATCTTGCTTCTCCTTTCTCCATATCCGTCTGACCCGTCGTAATCCAACAATCCTCCCGTTAATGTCTTTCAAATATGGATTTTAATGATGAAAACACTCCCTGTTTTGCCTTACTGTGACGTCTTACCATGACTTTTGTTCTACACTATCGGCCGAACCTTCTTGAAAAATAAACAAAAACTGCCTGGCCTTTTCAATCTTGTGCTTGGAATTATTGCGTTGAATCATGTTAAACTGTATCCCTTGACTGTTTATTGCCGTAAATACATCTCACCAAAAGCTAATCCTTGAATTTGATTTCGAAAATCGAGTAATTTTCGGCATAACAACCCTCACGATTGTGCCTTTACGACCACAATTACCAGAAGTAAGATTAAACACAAGGGGATTAGGTGAGTCGAGATTGCATCAAAGCGAGCGCCGCATTCACTAAACTGTAGCACACGAATAGATGTTATCCGTACTTGCGTCAACCACGAGAATGCTCGATTTGAACTAATTCAGCATCACGATCCCGTATCAAATTTGCCCGCTGGGACGACGGGCGAGGAATATATTAGAAGTGGCGGATCCCATGGATTGACAAAATCGTATCAGGATGTCGTTAAGCTGTTAGATCTGGATAATGGGGAATTAAGAATATTTTTACCGACGAGTATCAACATTGTTCCGGGCAATGTATCGAACCTGAAGAGCTTTGACGAGTCTATTACCACTACGTCAGAAAGTTTATTGCAGCACCCTCCAGCAGAAATGGAGTATGTGCCAATTGAAATACAGGTGCATTTTGAAGTGTCGAACAGATGCTTAAATCATTGCTACTTCGGAGAATATGTAAGTGCTTTTTGGGGTTTCAAATACAGAACGGAATATCCGATGTAACTTATGTTACCACCGCAGTCGCCTCATAATCCAGTTTTATTCCACGGGCATGGTTTACCAAGTCCATCATCTTACCCACTCAGTCATTTGCCGATTGCTGGAGTCTCTAGATATTGGTTTCCCTGTATCGACAAGTTACATGAACGATGTTCGTGGGAACTCGAAATTGTCGTCCCCAATTCATATCCGCTCCAAAGTCAAAGATCTAGCGATGAAATGTCTCTGGAAAAGATATCTGTCATAGCCACAGGGGCACTCGTAGAAGTGACCACTCATCCTCGTCAACCGAATTCAAAAGTATATCATTATTTTGTGAAGACTCATGTGTCTGCTCCAGAAATATCGATGACTGTAGGCGCCTTTAATCATTATTCGCTGCCTTCTCGCATCTTGGCAGCCGATGATGAGCAAGTATCAAGTGATGTTGCAATCAGTACTGATGATCTTGCAATCTCCGTTTTTACACCATTTCGTCATTCTCTTCAGTTGGATTCTAATCCAATATTATCGATAGTCAGATCAGCGTTAGAATCATATTCAAAACAATTCATTGATTACCCTTACCAATATGAAGGATTAAAACTCGTTTTGCTTACAGAATTGACATGCAATTCTGGTATTCTTAGTGCCGCAGGAATCGTGCACTACTGCGAGGACGTGTTAAAGTCGACAGACAAGGATGGAAAATTGATTATTGAGAATGTATACGAGGGTCGAAGAATGCTCTGTCTAGGCCTTGCTCGAGCTTGGTTTGGCGGCTACGTTGCTCCCAAAACTTGGTTAGTCACATTTGTTTATGTCCTCAATTATTACATTAAAACTCATCTCCATTCGATAGGTCCGATTTCTGGTTAACTCTTGGATTATCCTCTTACATGTCATCTCAATATCTTCTGTCATTACACGGCACTAATGAGCATACATATCGCTTGAAAAAAGACATTCGTCGATTAGTCCAATGGGACGTTGAGCAGCCTTGTATTTGTTGCACGCCCTGCCATACCCCGGAATTCTTGGAGCTGAAGAGTGGCTGTGTTATCTGGATGCTAGGTAAACGTATTGGAAAGAAGGGCGGCGAGGGTGGAGCTGGAGGACTTCTTGGCTTAGTGAAAAGCTGCATTTTTCCGAATGCTGGGCCAGTTTTGGGTGCTCAAAATGCATCCAACACATCTACTGCGGTTCATAGCCCCAGCGAAAATTTCGTAGAAAGCGCGGTTTCGATTTCATCCCCAGCTCCTCTTACTCAAGATTCTGAAATTGCGGCAACCTCCATGTGTCGCAGCAGTGTTCCAACTTTGTCCACGGCATCTTTCCTGAAGCACCTCAAGAAGTTATTGACCCCAAGCGCATCTCTTGAAAATCTCAAGTCTTTTGCTGACCAATGGATATACGGAAGGGGAGTGCCACGGGCAATTGTTGCATGGAGATATAACAAGAAAAGGGGAGTCATCGAGGTGGATGTCACACAGGAAAATCCCAGTATGGAATTGCAAACAGATTCAGAACATGCAGCAGAAGGAGTGGGTAATAGGCCAGCCGTATTCACAGTACGTTTTTATTTCTTGCAGCTTCACATTTTTGATCTAATGATAAGGGACACTAGGGACCGCTGCTATTAGAAATCCACGAACCCAGTGTCACATGGCCGCCAGCCCCTCCGCACAAACACATTCTCAATATTACCAAGTCACCGCAGCATTTCGAAATACGATATTCGGCGAAATATCGTCGAACGTTGACGATAGCTACTTCGAAAAAGACAAAGAAAGCGGCCGCCGCGAATGCTGTTACGGTCGCCCCAGCTCTGACTCAAACGCAAGAAAGCACTACCGGACCGGACAACTCTGAAGTTGAAAAAGAGATTGCAGAAGGAGGATACCCGACACTCTCGGAATTCTGGGAAAACAAGCCATTCGAAGAACTTTTTGACTCACAGACGTCATCCACACCAGCTTCTCAGCAGAATTCCGCAGAAATCGACCTGCAAAAAGAGCGATGGTTTGAGGCACATGTTATTGATTTTGTAGTCGCAGACCCTATGGTTGATTGGTGCGGAGATTATAAAGTCGTTGGATATGGAATGCAACACGCGGGAGCTGTTGCGGGCAGAGTGAAAAACGTGGAAGGCGTATGGATGTGGGCAAGAATGTTGCGATGGGAAAATTTGTGTGGATTAGTCGGTGAAATAGAGGTAACATTAGTTTGGTTAAATTTCAAAATTCTAGAAAATGTCTCACTCAGATCTTTACCTTAGGCTATAAGGGCTTTATCACATCATCCAAGTGCCGAAGTAGCGGCGTACCTCCTCCGAGCACTTGTCGACACTCGTCTTTTTTATCGGATTAGAATGGATGCAGCGTTGGCTCTCGCAAAAGTACGAAATAGCCATGTGCTAAGATTGAATTTTGTACTTACGCTCTTCCCTTTTATGTTCTGTAGTGTGCTATTCCGTCTCTTGACTACATTGGTTTACAGTTTCTGCTGACATTCTTTCACCGAAAGTATTGCTATGTCGAGTCGAATGATTTCGTCGTACTCCCGAACGATTTCAGAGACCTGACGTCTTATTGGATCAAGCAGGTACTAAGCGTGTTCGCAGAGTAATTGTTCAAATTTTGTTAAACATCCATTTGTTAGGCCGTTATTGCCGCGATTTCGAATGTTCGGGATGAGAATGGCACAACGCCATTAATTGTCAAGCAGTTTCTGGTAGATGTGTTCAGGTACAATGATAACAGGATGAATGAAGTATGTCTATTTCTGCATTGGAACTGTGAATTAATATCACGTCATCGATTAACATAAATGAAGCAGCACTCCGACATCCACTATGTTTCAAATTTTTTAAATTCTCTTTCAAATTCATTTATCAAACAATCCCCCGCTCATCAGTTGACGCATGATGAATCGTCGACTGCTTACTCCCAAAAGATAGCGACTACGTCTAGTGCAATCGAAGAAGAAATCATCGCTGAAGATATATTGGACTTATCGTCCGACGACGGTGAGGATTCTGACATTGATAGCCAAGTCGTTACCATGAATCGCACCGAATTTGAAAACTCCACAGAAAATGATTTGATGGAAAGAGTGTTGGAAGAGTTAGAACGATTGGTCATGATTCAACGAATGGAAACTGGATATGGGGGCCTTATGCTCAAATCGTGTCTAGTTTTACTGACGAAATGGATGATGGCCGGGGTGATCAAGATTGATTTCCCATTACTGTTAGAATTCACTCGGTTCGACGTTCCTTGCATCCGCCTTCGCTTGATTTTTATACTTATTATACCTTTACCGGTAGAACGACTTATCCATGCGATATTCGTATCCAAGCCCTATCTTCCCTTATCTTACTAGAGGGGATGTACCATTCTTCCGTCTTAAAATACATTTTGTCGATTATTCAAGATGACCCCTCAATTTTTCTCCGAGTACACTTGACAAAGAATTTATTAAACTACTTTAAACTCATTGGAGGTGCCAGTAGGAACGGCAAGAAAGAAGAACGTGATCGGCAAGCCAGGGAACTAGTCAAGATGGCGAGGAAGAAAAGGCTGACGGAGAAGTTAAAGAAGGAAGTCGCAAATAGACCTGAATTTTTGTCAGGCATTTGGCAAATTATAAGGTGTGTATCCCTTCCTTATGTGTGTGATGATTCCGGTTATTCATCTCTCTGCTCGTTTGCTCGTAGTCTGCCTATGTCCGATTCCATCATTAGAAATTCCATTATGGAGATTTGTAATTTTATATATGATTCCCATGAGCCTCCTCGCCTGAAAATCAAGTTAGCCGACGGTGAAACTACAATACCAAAATCTCGTATGTCCGCTCAATTTACACTGACTTCACAGTAGATGGGATATTGACTTGAATTAAAGGAAATCGTAGAACAGAAATTCGTTCACCGCTCAAAATCACTCTACACACACGCCCGACATATCCCATCTATCCCCCTCCTGTAGCCGTTCTTCAACCGGGTCTTCAAATACTCGAGCGCATTAAAAATCATCAAGCTTCTGCGCCGTTTATGTTTCCGGTCGATAAATCTACACCACTATATTATGACATTATCAAGTATCCGATGGATTTGTCTACCGTTGAGAAAAACCTTCGAACTGGCTGGTATCACTCGTTAGACGATATGTATCGAGATATACGTTTGATTTTTTCAAACTGCTACACTTACAACCAGGATAGTTCCCCAATTTTTAACCAGGCCGAAACTCTGGAGTATTACTTCGAGAACGAAATTCTTCCATCCATAACTGAATCAATTTTCCCAGAACCAATTGGGAATACTGATTCTGTAGAGAATATGATGGATGTTGACAGTACTCGCCCCGTCTCTAAGTTGACGACAGAACAAATCAAACGTTTGAAGAAAATTTTACGAAAAGTTGCCAGTCATAAGTCATCTTGGCCGTTTCTTAATCCGGTGACAAATGTTCCCGGCTACTACGATATTATCCAGCATCCGATGGACCTTTCCACTATTCGTCGTAAACTGGAAGAAGGATACTACAGCAGTCCGGAAGACTTTGAGAGTGATGTACGATTAATGTTTCGGAATTGTTTCACTTTCAACCGTAAAGGCGAGCTGGTACATAATGAAGGGAAGTCGTTGGAGGAAGTTTTCAATAAGGAGTGGGCCAGTTGTGACGAGGGAAACGAGAAGTATCCTGAAGCGACGCCAATGGTTGAATCTGCCTTACCATCAATCCCAATATCCATTACGCTTAAAAAGTCGAAACAAGAGGAAGTGCCCCTGCCTCCGGAGCCTGATGTTGTAGTCGCAAGTAGAGTTCCCACCGTGTCCCCATCGGAAGATAGGGAACTGTCGTCTCCTCCCATGATTGATGCCGATTACAAGAAATTGAGTGACCTACATATAAAACTTCAAAAACACAAATCTGCCTTTGGTAAGCATTCTTTTTGCCCCGATATCTTTCTCATAGCTAATTGAACGGTCAATTCAGATTTCTTATACCCCGTGGATCCAGTCGCCCTCGGGATTCCTCATTACTTCGATGTGATCAAGCAGCCAATAGATTTAAGTACTATTGGTAAGAAGATTGTTGACCGCCTCTACCTTACTCCCTCTGCTTTCCGCGACGACATTTACCTGATGATCAATAACGCTCTAAAGTTTAATTTACCTGACTCTATCGTTGTGAAGGAAGCAAGAAATCTGCAGACATATTTTGATAAGGAGTGGCGTTCGTTGTATGAGGCGAATGACAAAGGGAAGAAAAAGGAGAAGGACAAAGTGACCGAAACGCAGAAGCATAAAGAAGAACCCAAAGTCAAAATATCACTTGCTCTGACGAAGGCATTGACCAAAGAAGAAAAAAAGAAGCTTTTGGGCATACTGAAAAAGCTTTCTGGTCGAGTTGAAGCATTTCCATTTCTCGAACCCGTGGACCCAGTCAAACTTAATATCCCGACTTATTTCGACATCATTAAACATCCCATGGATTTATCAACAATACGAAAGAAGTTAGATAATGATCAGTACAAGTCTGTTGATGATTTTGCTGCCGATCTTCGTCTCATGGTCGGTAATGCCTACAAATTTAACCCACCTGATCATATCGTTTACCAACATGCTAAAACGATGGAACATGCATTTGATGGGATGCTTTCCGATTTCAAGAAACCATCCGTTACCAAAGTGCCGGCTGTCTCAACCAAACCGTTTGAATCGTCTAAGGCTCAAAAGATATGGCAAAAAATTCATAGTCATCCGGATGCTTGGCCATTCCACGAACCAGTTGATGCGGTCGCGCTGAACATTCCGACATACTATGAGATTATTAAATGTCCTATGGATCTCGCTACAATCAAGAAAAAGCTCAATTCCAGGAGTTACCAGTCCAATGACGAATTCATGCAGGATATGAAACAAATTTTCACAAATTGCTATACTTTTAATGCTCCCGGCACGTCTGTGCATGAAATGGGACTAAAGGTCGAGAAATCGTTGGAGGCAGAAGCCAAGAGATTGGGTTTCCTTACGATCAAGACCGGCAGCCAGGTACGATTCTTGCAATTTGCTTTATGTCTTCTGCTAATAGGTTAACTATTTGATGATAGGATTCCGTGTCGTCAGGACTGAAAAGACATCGAGAAGAGGACGAAAAGGAAAAGAAATCCAAGAAAGCGAAGAAAAGCGGATCCGCCGCACCGTCCGTTCAACCTTCACCCAATCCAGAGCAGCCGGCATTAAAAATTCGATTCAAGTTTTAGCGCAGTCTGCCTTTTTTTTATTGTTCAAACGCAATCCATCCCTTGTACAATATATGGAAGCATGTAATTCTTTGTGAATTTTGTAAATAAATCGCTATAGTAATGTACGAGGCACCATGAGTTATGTAGATGGTTCTATATGCAATCAATATTGCACATATTGCTTTATCATAGTTTTGATTTTTTTTTCGTTATGGCCTTGCCTTGTGGCCTTATGGCCTTGGTTCCATGAATCCGTGATTCAGCCACAAATGCCTGTTCCACCAAAAGTTGAACACTTGGACAGATAGGAGATATACTTTGACCATATACATCGTCCTGAATGAGAACGACATTTCTCTCTATTGAAAATCCAAGAATATGGAGCATTCGCTTCCTTCCATTTCAGAAGAGGTTGGAGAAAATGGTGGCCTTCAACCTCTCATCTCGGAAGCGTTGAAATTACCTGACCCCGCTAAAGTTGGTGAGTTCTTCCCAGTAGCTTGCAATCGGCATTTGCCCTCAAAGTATCTAATAATCATTATCTTTTGAACTCATACGTATGACGAATCAGAAATCATACTCTCACTGTCTAGAACATTGCAACCTTCGCACCTTGCTCAAATTCACTCACATATCAACTCCCTTTTGATTCGAGACTTCTTGTCACTTCTGCCTATTGAGATTTCAATACATATATTATCGTTTCTTGGTGCACAAGATGTTGCTCGATGCGCTCTCGTCAGCAAAAAATGGAATGCTCTTACGAATGACAATGCTGTTTGGAGGAATCTATATTTAAGAAAAGGATGGTTCGTGGACGGCGAAAAGGCTATTGGCATAGGGTTTACCGACAAAAGCCTTCTGAAAACTGACTCATTAAACGGAAATTCTGAATTCTCAGATGGGATTATTCCAATGGACCGGGAGGAAGATGTGCATATGGGTGTCGGTCGTTCGTCGAATCAAAAATTCAACAATTCGATTCGATTTGCCAACATCTTTTCTTCTCTCCGTCGCAATAGACTTTACAAATCCCACCGAACTTCAGCATCTAAATCTTCTTTAAACTCATCATCAAGTCCAATGTCACAAAATCCCACCACATACCCGATTCCGTTAAATCGTGTATCTTCGATAGAAGTTAACGAGGAGTGGGAGCAAATGATAAACTGGAAATATTTGTATTATCAACGGAACTTACTTAGCGCTAATATGAGGAAAGGTCAATGTGTCAAGTATTCGTTCGAAGGACACGAAGAAGGAGTATACTGTGCCCAAATGGACGAGCAACGGATCATTAGTGGAAGCCGAGACGGTAAGCTCTAGCTGTTCCTCTACTCAACTGATTGAACCTGAATATTTATTTGGACGGCAATTGATCCTCTTTCCTTCACCTTTTTAGACACAATAAAAATATGGCCATTACCCTCAGAAAATGCCGATCCTTCACTCCCGATTCAGGCATCTCATACTCTTCGAGGACACACCGCCTCAGTGTTATGTCTTCAATTTACTACAACACATATATTCTCCGGTTCATCCGATTGTACCATTCGTATATGGTCTCTCGAAACATACGAATGCGTCAAAACATTAAGAGGACATACAGAAGCAGTTCTCAATCTTAGAGTTTTGGATGATAAGATTGTTAGCTGTAGCAAGGATAAAACATTGCGAGTTTGGAATTTTGAAGGCCAGGAATTGGGGGTCATGCGCGGTCACAGAGCTGCTGTGAATGCCGTTGCTTTGGGAACCTGGAGGAGGCAGACGAAAGAGCCTGATCAGTGTGAGGAAGAGCCCAGCACGCACGGAGAAACCACAAATTGGATTGTGAGCGGTAGCGGCGGTAACTATTTTGTTTTCTCGATAATAGGCTTATAACTCTACTGGAGCTGAAACTTCTTACTTTTGTTAGATCGCACAATTAAGCTGTGGTCAGCGACTACGCACGACATTGTCCACACACTCGAAGGTCATACCCGCGGCATTGCTTGCCTATCGTTTTCGGCTCCATATATATTTTCTGGCTCCTCTGATCAAACCATTAAGATATGGAGTATCGATACTTTATCTTGTATACGAACGTTATCTGGTCATACGGAATTAGTGAGGACCTTAACTGTCGACAGGGAATTGGGCGTTATAGTTAGTGGAGGGTACGATTGTGCTATCAGAGTCTGGGAATGGGAAATGTTTCGGCATGGTGCGATGGAATCCGCGGACTACGAGGAAGATGGGCCATCTCATTCATATCACAGTTCCAGCGATGTGCGCTGTATATGGGAAGCACGAGGGACCAGTGGTGATCAAGATAATGACGATCCAATGCAAGGCACAGCAGGATCAATAGGTCATAGCAATCGGGTATTTAATGTAGGGTTAACGATGGGAAGAGTCGTGAGTGCGAGTCAAGATATGAAAGTTTTCTTGTGGGATTTTAGGCATGGTGTGGATATGAGGGGGCTGTTGAAAACCTTGTGAATGGAATGTCATTAAGGGTGATTGTGACCTATTTAATAGTAGATAAGTTCTGAGTTGTTTTCGTCGTGGCCTGTATTCCCATGTACTTGACTATAGATCAACCTTTCGGACGAAATGGAATTATAAACTTTGTAATATTGCGGCATAGTTTTATTTTTCAAGCAATGACTACCTTATTCAAGCATCCGATAGGCGTAGAACATTGTATATACCGCCAATCATGGCGATGGTTCCGCCAAGTTTCACTGCTGTCGGACGCAACGAGGGGTGCACAGCACAATCGCTACATTATCCGAGAGGTGCGGGGAAGCTTGTGTGTTGATTGCTAGCACATCTGCTCACTTTGAGCGACATTTTTTTCTTTTTCGATCCATATAACGCAGGAGCAGAAGATGTCGTCGGAAGATTCATCCACTCTTAGACTCAGAAAAGCAAAGACATCGCCACAGACAGAGAAGTCACTGTCCTCTACCCAACCTACAACAACAGCACCACCTCCATCCACATCCCAATCTTGGTCAAATGTTATTTCGCTGCTGCCGTATCAGCATGTCTCATTCATTTATTTCGTCTTTTCTTTCTTCCTCATCACCCTGCGACCTTTTCAAGCCCGTACTCCGACATTTCTTGGCCTGGAAGATCCTTCGCATCAGTTTCATGTGTACTTCACTCACCATGCGCACTGCATTCTAGGTTTATTGCTACTTGTGATGATTTCCTATACCACAGTTGTTAAAGCTCATAATTGGAATGCTTGGAGGCATGGGATGCTCAGAACAATGGTTGCTATTGGTTACCCTTTGATATTAACATGGATTGTCAAGAAACTAAGGGTGGGACATTGTGATGGAGATCAATTAAACAGCCATTTTCTGTCGTTTACACTCTATGACGAGTGTCTAGATACATTTCATGCCATCCGTATTCCA
The DNA here is from genome assembly GCA_025602915.1 of Paraphysoderma sedebokerense. Classification (NCBI taxonomy): domain Eukaryota; kingdom Fungi; phylum Blastocladiomycota; class Physodermatomycetes; order Physodermatales; family Physodermataceae; genus Paraphysoderma; species Paraphysoderma sedebokerense. The sequence goes on from JAHLJZ010000067.1 coordinate 84,917, forward strand.
TTTTTACCGTTCAACCTCCCTCTGCCACATCCGTTTCTATTCACCCTCATTCATTGCTCGCTGGTCATGCGTGAAGAATCGTTGGTTTTCGTTCGCCGTTATATCCATCACCATAAATCTCAAAACGTTGCGCCTCAGACAGAGATTGACTGGATAGAAGATGATAAAGATAACTTTGAATGGTTTCTATGGTGGGTGATGTTTTTGTTGGGGATTATTTGGTTGGTGGACATCGCTGCAGTCGGCTTTTGTTTAGGTACTGTAAATGGAATGAGCTTCAGTGTTTTATTTGGCTATGCAGGATGGTGGTATGTTTTTATTATTAATTTTGGTAGACTTCGTTATCTTGCTTCTTTTGCTGACAGTTGTCTGAAACTAGGCTATCATATGTACAATGGTATCATCGGCCCAATGTGCCGAGGCCTGCCTTACCAGGGAATTATCATGTTTTCAATTGAGAATAGTTATATTATCTCCTTTTGTTCGGAATAATTGCTTTTAAATGTATAAATTTACTAAGTGTAGATTAATGGCAGCCAAAATAAGCTCAGCAAATAACTGATTAAGACACGTTATCTGCGATATCTGCGATACATTGAGGATTATCACTCTCACACTTGGGGCCTCTGTCCATAATTCCCTCCGAAACTCTGGTTGCCGCCGATCTATGCGATGTAGGCAAATCAGATTCGAATAAATGGCTCGACGTACCAATTAACTCTTATGAAGCGAGAAATTGGTCCGCGACTCCGCACTCCACAATGAGATTTCGGATATCTCTATCATTGTTTAATTAAGCATAGATGAGGCATATGCACATTGATGATTTGATCTATTATCATAGTTCATCATTGTTTTCTCGTGGGAAACATTCTCGGAGGCGGGGAAAAGCAGTGAAAAACTGTGAAGGGAGTAGGCCTGAGTAGTGAGTACCGCCGAGTTCTGACTTCTGAGTCGTGGTGACTTTCGCGACCGACCCAACCTGGATAAAAATTCTGCATTGCATGCTCACATTTTGAACTTTTCCTCCTATTTTCAATAGTAGACCGACACCATTTTTTGCATACTAGAATACATATGACAATGGTTTCATGGGCATCTGCAACAGCTATTGCTGTCTCCCTCATATTGCTACCCGGTTGGGCTTCCGCGCAACTTAATCAAGCCTTTGTCGACCCTGCAGTCGGAGTAGATAATTTCACCTGTGGCTCCTTTAACTCTCCTTGCGAAACAATTTCTCAAGCTATTGGCCTGACTGTAGCTGGAGGGACTATCTTACTCAAACCTGGTACCTACTCCAATTACAAGAACCTGGATTTGAACTTCGGAGGAAGAGGAATACAGTAAGTTTAACCCGATCTCGGTGAAATGAAGCCACCGGAGCCATTTGGAGTTCATACGAGTTCTACCATCTCGTGCATGGGTATTAACTTGGTTTGTAATCCTCTCCTCATGTATAGGTTGGCTTCTACCGATGGGCCTGAAGTCACAATAATCGATGCGGAAGGTAGAAGCCGAATTTTTGCTTTCAATAATAATGACCCCAACACAACTATGATTACGGGAGTCACACTTTATAGGTAAGTGGAGACATACCGAAATCCAAATTGTCAATATCAGTATACTGATTTTTGCTTCCAACTCTCGGGTTCAGAGGAGCGTCTCCCACCGGTGGTTGTGTATTAATAGGTGAAAATTCACATGTGGTGAGTACTCCTTTTTTATCTATTGAATCACAAATCAGGTCGATCTTAAAGAGTCGATATCCCTCAATGTTAATTGTTAGACAATTGTCAATTCTATTTTTCGTAACTGCGAAGCAAAACCAGTAATCGGCTATGGATGTAAGTCCGCTCTTATTAAAACTGAATTAATGCCTGAGCGCGCACTAATATTGAGCTCCAAGCTAACGGAATGGCGGCTAATTCTGGTGGTGCTATTTACGTCCGCAATGGAAATCTTCGTCTCGTCAATACGACATTCGAAAATAATAGGGCTCTTCGGTTTGCTGGCTCTGTATACGTGGATAATTCATATACCGGTACAGTCTGCCGAATTTCATACGTGATTTAATGGAAACCTATTGAATATTTTATTACTTTAAAACCCTCATTTCGTCTAGATGTCAATAATTGTTCCTTCAACAACGACACCGCTTCCTTAGACGGTGGCTCTGTATACTATAAAAGTGACATGAGCTCGAAACTAGTCAATTCTGTCTGGAAAAATTGTTCCGCCAATGCAAACGCGGGCGCCATTTTTGTCGAATCTGACTCAAATACTACTGTGCAAGATTGTAAGTTTACATGTAACACAGCCGCTGAGGGCGGAGCAGGTACGGAACTCGTAGCAGAATCAGTATACAGGGAGCTCCAAATAATCAATATATTTGGATCGATTTAGTTTTTCATGGGAACTCTGACAGATTATGGGTCAAAAACTCCGAATTTCGAGATAATAAAGCCCATAACGGGTCTGCTGCTAGAATAGCCGACTTCAGCTCCCCCATATACGAAAATTGCTCGTTCATCGTAAGTGTAAAATTCCTATCTTTGGTAATGATTTTTGAATGTTGACCTTCCGGCAGGCCAATAAAGCTGAGAGTTTTGGTACAGTGTACGCAGATGGTGCGGTAAACCTGACAATTAATCGATCTCTCTTCGCAATGAATTCTGCCAACCAAGGTGGTGGAGGTCTATATATGAACTCGAGAAGTAGTTCATCTATTGTCGATACATCGTTTTTCGAGAATAATTCATCTACACAAGGTGAGTGAACTCTTGTTAATCGATTGCGGTGCGCTGTTGGCTTATATGTGCTACCTTGTTTAGGTGGTGCTCTCTTGCTTGAAGATTCAGCCGTTGCCAGTATTGTGAATCTTGAATGCGAGAAAAACCGAGCCGATATTGACGGCGGTTGTATCAAAGCCGCTAATCATGTGCGTTTAGTTATTGCGAACTCTACAATCAAAGAAAATTCTGGATCTGTTTACGCTGGTGGTCTGCTCATCGAAGATCGAGTAACTGCCAGCCTAACAAATATTTCGCTGATTTCCAACAAAGCCGGTCAATCTGGAGGAGCATTGTGGTTAACTGGATACTCTGCTCTCTCGGCTGACAACTGCACGTTTGCGGACAACACTGCTGATGAAAATGGTGGTGGGATTGTGGTTAATTATAATAGTCGCTTCACTGCGAAAACTCTTAATTTGGTTAATAACTCCGCCGGAAGGGGTGGTGCACTGTTTCTTCAATCGAAAACCCCGATTAATGTTGAATCAAGCACTTTCGCCACCAACGAAGCTGACTTCGGTGCTGCCGTGTACATTGATGTGCCGAGTAAGAATAATGAAATCAAAAATTCAAAATTTAAAATGAATAGAGCGCAGTATGGGGGAATTATCTACTACAACGAGTAAGTTCGAAATTATAAAACATAGCCGGCACTATCAATTCATTTGCTGATTGTTGTTGATTTCGTAGCTGGGCGAAACTTTTAGATTGTGATTGCGCCTTCACCGACAACAGTGCTGCGTACGGACTAACTGAAGCAACTAAGCCTAGGTGGTTAAAATCAACCCAACCGTTGATGTTTTCAGTTCCAAGGAACGAAAAATTCAATATTTCTGCTACTTTAACGGATCATTTTGGGAATGTTGTTACATCTGGTTATAATATCGCCAATTTACGTCCGACAAGCCCAACAAAAAATGAACATGTGAACATAACTGCGTTTGGTGTTGCGACGACATCCGAGATACCCTTTATTGATAGTGCGGTCAACTTTGTCGTCGCTACCTCGCTTGAAGTCGGGAAGATGGTTCATCTCGAATTGACTGCTAATCAAAAGGGTGTCAAATCATTGATGTATATGGTTACTATCACAGATACAAGCGATCAATTGAAGTCCGATGGAACTGGCAAATTTGGGTTTGGTGGCATAATGTTTGCGTTGTTGGTGGTCGGGGGTGTGACGGCAGCCGTATGGAGGGTACGAAGTCGACAAGCCCGGCACAACCGTGATGTAAAGTCGTACCAAAATTTAAACGAATTGAGCGATATACAAAGGACAAACGTGCATTAAATGTTGTAATTGAATATATGTATTTGTTTGTATCCTTCACATGGAGAGAGTGAAATAGATAATCAGACACAAAACAACGGAAAATTACGACGGTATTTTTTTTCGAATTGCAGTGTAATGACTGCCCAGCTTCATAATATTGTGTGAATTACGTTAGCAATAATTTAAACTCATATTGTAATTTTCGTCGTTTGATCAAGTAATTATAATAATGAGACAATGGGGCTATCCTAGAATTGTAAAAATTAGTCTTGAAAAATTGAAAGTTCGACAGCGGACAGCCACCATTCCGACAATCCAACACGCGACTGATTAAATTTCATCTTTCCATTTAGAGGCGACGTTATGCTCTCGAAGAAGAAAAATGCGACATCAACATTTAAGCATCGTCCCGACTCTCCGCATTTAGCAGTAAGTCTATTTGAAAGATGGAGGAAAAACTGTACGGTGAGTCGTCCGTACAAAAGTCCGTACAGGACAATGAAGCCGGCCCTAGTTACATAGCGTCCCCAACTTCTCTACTTTCGCCACCTCCAAACTACGATGAAGCTATAAATGTTTCTGCGGCAATAAAGCAGCAACATGTCGTAACTATCCCTCAGGATAATCCCCCGCCTTCTCCTCCCAACTATAACAAAACTACAAGTTTCCGAAACCAATCTCTCTGTGTGCAAATCGTGTCGATAGTAGTCTTTCCGTTTTACTTCGTCTTCTTTGATTTCATCCCGTGGTTATACAACTCATTTGAGAAGCTTATCATTACGATATGGGATACTGCTTGCAATGCAGTCAATTTTATAGGACTGTGTATCTACAATTACATTCTTTGCCCGATAGACAATGCTATAAACTGGGTGGGTAGAATGGTGTACGAAGCCATATGCTTTACAGGACTGTTTATCTACAATTACATTCTTTGCCCGATAGATAATGGTATAAACTGGCTGGGTAAAATGGTGTACAAAACCATATGTGGTGTGTACTCTGGCTTCGTTGCCGTTTTACGTGGCATCTATCTTTTCATTATCATTCCCATTGGAATTGCTATTTCTGTGACTGGTAAGTTCATTTATAACTGGATAATCATTCCCATATGGAACGGAATTTGTGCTGTTGGGCGAGGAATCGTGTCTCTCGTTGTCATGATTAAAAATTGCATAGTGGCAACCGTATCATTCATTTATCGACGCATCATGGTACCAGTTTGGAATGGAATTTGTGCTGTCGTCAGGTTTTTTATAAGTGCTGTGAACTTTCTTTTCAATTGTTTTATCAGATATGTCGTCATTCCGATTAAGACAGCAATCGTTTTTCTTTGGACATGGCTTGTCTACATGCCAATCCGATACTTCCTTCTCGGCATTAAAATATTCTTGCAAGGTATATGGTGGCTCCTCGGTTGGACGTATTCAAATGTCATTGTTCCCACTTGCAAGTTCATCGCTCGTTCTTTTGTCACCTTTCTCCGATTTCTTTTGGTATACGTATTCGCTCCGATCCGAAAAATTGTGGGTTTTATTATCACTTGGTTCATCATTATGCCAATCGTTACCGTCATTCACGGAATTAAACGCTTCTTTGAAGCTGCCTGGTTTAGTATCGTCTGGATTTGTACTAATGTTATTGCTCCTACATTGCGCTTTTTCCGCCGATGCTGCATTGCAACATATCATTTCATTTGTGATGCCATTGTCTTCTTATACACTTGGCTGATTTACATGCCAATCAAATATTTCTTTATCGGTCTCGCGAAGTGCTGGCATTTCTTCTGTTTAGGTTGCGTCGCTTTCTATCGCGCATTTATCAACTACATTCTTATACCCTTACAAATTTCCATTCTATTTCTATGGAAGTGGCTTATCGTTACTCCGATTACTTATTTCTGTCTCGGAGTAAAACGATTATACCAAGCCTTTGTTTTTGCTGTTTCGTGGATATGGACGAATGTGGTCATCGGATGCTTCCTCCGACCGATTTATCTTGCGTTGAAGTTCATTTTTAATCAAATGTTTATTTTCGCGATGAATGTCTTTATGGCTTGCAAAAGTTTATCAAAAGCCATTGGTCGTTTTGTTTGGAAATGGATTTTAAACCCTATTTGGACAGGTCTATGTTGGGTGGCTTCTGGAATCAAGTTAATCGTAATGACAACAGTGGTAGCAATACGCGATGTCATGCATGCTACTGCTTCGGCGATCAAATACGTTGTCGTTACTATTGCAACTGCAATCAAAGACCTCTTCGTCGCCATCGGTCAGACTTTCCGAGATTTTATTGTCATACCAATTCGAAATGTTATAGTGGGGACAATAACGTTTATTGTGGATGGTATTCTGGTTCCGATGAGAAATCTAGTTAGAGATGTGATGCTTTCTATGGTCTCTTTTGTCAAAGAGACAGTGCTGGCTATCAAAATGAGTATTTCCGGAACAATGAAGGACATCAGGAATGCCCTTAGAGAAGTCATGGGAAGTGTTAGTAATGAGTCTCCTGCTTAGATCTATCTGATATTGTTCCCTGCCTTCACAATGCTGTAAATAAATAAAACCGTTCAGTTACAAATTGGGAGTTACACTATCAATTAAAGATATCTTTCATTTTTGTTCTTGGAAATTTCTGCTTTCATAGTCGCGCCGTTTCGCTGCTATTTTTGGTAGGAAGCGGCGAACCTGGACAATAAGCATATGATGACTTATACAAGACGAGCGATGAACCACATATATAGTACAAGAACATGAAAGGAGTCTACCAGTTCTAATAGCATTCACCTACATCGCAGATAACCCAATGAGTGATCATTTGTCTACGGACAAGACGATTGAGGAATCTTCACCGGACGACATATCGAAGAACCCTCCGCCACCGAGCTATAGCTCTTCACCATCGCCGTCGATATCAGATAGAACCGAGTCTCAGGAAAATATCAATACCCCCAGCCATTATATTGAAGTACCCCATGAAAATGTTGATTCAACAGCCCCGCCAACATACGACAACACTACAAGTTTTGAAAACCAAACCTTTGGTGTTAAAATTGCTTCAGTATTTTGCCTTCCGTTCTACGTTGTATTCGTCGATTTCATCCCATGGGTTTACCACTCAACAATAAAACTGATTTCAGTCCTATGGCATGCAATACTTACCGCCGAAAAATATATTGCCTCCGCTATATCTCATTTTTTCGTTTTACCGATCAGTATCGCCATTTCTTGGACTGTGTCTGCCATCTTGTTGATCTGCTCCAAAATCTGGGCCGGCGTAGTCGCTGCATATAATGCAATTTATATATGGATTCTATGTCCAATTGGGAGAACATTGGCGGAAATACTGACATTCGTAGTAGATTATATTGTCAAGCCAGTTATCGCTGGTATTGAAGCTGTCTTCTCCGGGTTCAATCGATATATAATTCAACCGATTTGGGCGGGTATCTGCGCTATCGGTTCCGCTATCCTTAAAGGTTTCAAATTTGTGTACAACAGAATCTTAGTACCTATCTGGAAATTTATATGCCTTTGCGCGATTTCCACATATCACTTCAGCATTGATTACATCTTTATTCCAACGCTCAAGTTCTTTGCGCTACTATTTAAATATTTATTCCTCATACCCGCAACTTATTTCGTCAAAGGAGTGAAATGGCTAGGTTCTACCGTAGGGTCTGGTTTATTATGGATATGGCATCAACTATTAGTGGCCTACATTCTCCGACCGATATGGGGTGCTATCAAGTACATTTCCAATGGTTTATATGTGTTCGCCATGAACGTATTTATGGCTTGCAAAAGTTTATCGAGCGCTATCGGCAATTTTATATGGAAATGGTTTTTAAATCCTATATGGAAAGGTATAACTTGGGTTGGCAGGTCTATCAAAAATTGGTTCATATTACCAATCTGGAACATACTGGTATCTGTTAAACGATGGATTGCGAGCAGCATTGTTTTACCCCTGATGAGTTCGGTGCTAGGAATGCTCAAGGGTATAGGGAGGTTGTTGAAATCAATGAAAAACAGCATTACCGCCACTTTGAGTCAAGTACGAAAGAACGTCAGATCAATATTCCGACAATCATCATGATTTCGAGATCCTTGCAAGAAGTATACCAAGGGTTGAAGTAAGGCGGAACGATGAAAAATTTAGCAGCCTGCTTTATATCTCATTCAAACGTAGAGGTATAACATCATCGCCATAAAGGATGGCAACATTGCATATGACTTCCTATCTTGTAATCTTAATTGTGAAAGTTAGAGTATAAAATAAAGCCAATTTTTCCAGCTGACGAGAGTAGCTGTCCCATTCTGGATGAATCTATTCAATATCCCAAGACATGGTATCTTTCCGACCAGGAAACAAGAAAATTCGACATGGCGTTTCATTGGAATTTTCCGGAACATTGCTAAACCAATGAATTAGGAACTATTAGAGACTATCCCAAAAAGCAAGAAGTTTTCACTGCAAATCAACCTAAGTTCAACCCCATGGGATTTGCCAATCTATTAGACACGAAACGTTTTTAAATAAATCATAATGTAAGTTCTCTTTCCTGCACATACGGTCTCGGCGCCAGACGATGGACTCGCTCACCAACGCGCCTCGTGCGGTTCGTTCCATTGAAGTGGTCCACCTCCTTGCCTCACATCGACAAAAGCTATTGTCGGGCCTCACGGTATATTCGTACCATCGTGTTAATCGCATTCACTGTCCGGCCTAAATACAGGTTGTTTCGAAGCGTGTGATTGATTAGAATACCGACTGACCAAACGTCGCCGCTAACTAGTGCAGCCTATTAATCATGACCTCATATCGCTACTTTTTTTTAGAAAAAAGGATATGTTATATAAGAATTGCAAAACGTAAATTCCGGGCTCTTTAAACCAACAAGGAAAAGTGCCAAACAGTACAACGAAGAAGAGCAATCGTTCAGTTGCTCTCTTTTTCGAATTTTGGTACCATGAACTATTATCTGATTATTTCCGTGTTAAGGTGAGTTTTATTTTATCCATATGCTCACGGCGAGCGCGCTGCAGCATCAAATACCGTTAGAATTATTGCAACTGACATCTGGTTAATCGTTACGTTTAGCGCGCTTCTGAATATCCTTCTTGTACCAGCACAATCGCAATCCACACAACCAAGATTTGATGCTCAAGCCCGTCTCACAAAGTCTTGGAAATCAGATCCATCTTCCTCTTCTCATTTCGTGGAAGTCCCATCCTACATTATCGTCATTACGGCCTCAACATTTGATGGAAAGTCGGAGTCGCAAGTCCCACTGTCGAATACTGAGCTCCTCATCCGCCCTTCTTCGACAGCTTCATTTTTGTTAGATGATCTTTCCGGCTTGATTGTCGAGAAAAAATATACCCATGAGCAAACCTTCAAACTTACTACCAACTCACTTGGTCGTGTATCATTTTCAATCGTCTCACCTCTTACATCGATCAAAGCGCCGGGACTTTACATCCGTTCAAATCAAATGGAGAAAGACAAGTGGGTGTTAATGTATCCGGATGTAGATGTGATTAATCAGTTGAAGAACCTGGATGATAGTGTGTTCAAAGAGCTGAATCCAAACTTGACTCCAGAAACTGTGAAAAGTACCAACGAGTTAGTGAAACGAGTGATGAATTTGGCAATTTGGAGCGACCTCAATATCGAAAAAGAACGAAAAGTGAAGCGCCTGGTTAAAAGAACGCTTCCACCAAGCACTGCATCAAGAATGATGAAGAAGAGAGATATCGATGCAGACAAAGAATTCCATTATGAGCGGGAAACTTCGGCAATGATGACCTGGATTGTGGAAGATACCCCCGACAATATTAGACGTGAATTACCAAAACCAAAATCATATTGGGTCTATTCCTTGTCATCTACAAATTCTACTTCCACATCGTCATCCAACTCCTCCGGTTTCAATTCACCCGCCGCGGTCTTCACTCCTAACCCTCCACGCCGCATGTTAAGACGTCTCAACAAGCGTGATGACGATGAAGAGGATGATGATGATAAATTACCCCGAATCCCTTCCGTGTTTGACCCGTCGAAAGACGAGGTTAAATCCATCTCGACCGTACCGGAAAGACCTAAAGGATTTATAGCGATAATCAAAAATAGTATTGGTAAATTATTCGAAATGGTCGTAGAAACAGTAAAAGATGCTGTCGAAGTATTGAAAGGGGTGTTTAAAAAAGTAGGAATCGAATTAAAGGTTAGTGAAATGTTCCGTTATGCGGTCTAATCTCATGCTGGAGTTTTATTTTTAACCACCAATATTTATTTCTATAGGAGCTAAAGAAGAAAATCATGGTAGTTACACTTCATTTTCAATTAGATAGCATTAGACGAACTTCTAACGATATTCTGCTTTCAATTCCCAGGCCAAATTTAACTTTGAAGCCATTTCACGATCTCAGAAATTTCTGTCTCACTACTTTAGGACATTAATGCCAATTTCCAAAAAAGCAGCTGAAAGCAAGAAAGAACAGTGGGTGACTTACATGAACAATGGTATAAATGATATTTCTGTATATCCGCACCGTGGGATTCCTGCTAACTGTAATGTTTCCGAACTTGAATTCTAAATTACTAAATATGCACGACAAAACCTTCAATTATAATCGTTAGCCACCCAAAATGCGTTCGACTCAATCGATCACCTCGCCTCCAAAATTAATGGCCAACCTTCCATTGATAAATTCAAAAACGGAGCCTCTTCAAAGCAGTCGTCAAAGGATCCAACCAAGCGACCTGACCTCGGTTCTACTTCTATCATGGGAAAATTTGTGGAAGACAGACTCATTGGTCACCTGCCAAATGCAGCAATTTCGTCTTCAACATCTGACCCTGCGAATAAAACTACTTCCAATGCGATCCAAGCCCTTGCCGATCTTTCCAAAAATTTCACCACATCGCTATCATCCATATCTTTCCCTTCGTCTTTGACTTCACTTTCTAATTCCAGTACGTTGCTCACCGGAAACATCTTTCAGCAAACCTTTTCATCGTTACTTTTGCAGTCGAAAAAACTCCTGCATGGGATGAACAGTTTTGTCTCCTCGATTGTAGTCAAAATGATTCAATACATAGACATGATGTTGAAGCTGTTCGACAATTTGTTGGAAATCAAGCTTGAAATACCGTTTTTTAGCAAATGGTGGAAAGGAGTTGTGCAAAATGATACGAAGAAAGACAACGTGAAAGCGAAAGAGGATGGTGATGGAATGACTGTATTGGATCTATTTACATGGTTCGGTGCGGGTGTGTTTACTTGGGGTAACTTTATCTCCACGTTCAATTTCCCCCAAGGTTCTTTTTAAAACCAAGTTTTCCCGATAAACAGATTATATGGCTTGGAAATCATCAGAGCCTTTCACTTCCACCGATATGTCAGTTCTCCTAAACTCGCACAACCCGTTTTTCTTTGCAGAAGATTACACTCGCAATACTTTGACTGGTGTACCGAGTGAGAAGAAAAGATATAAATTTAGGTGCAAATTTGACTGGGCTTTGCAAGCTACAAAGGTCAGTTATGAATCTTGATCCTCCTAGAATAGCATCTTTATTTTGAATATAGCTTGACATGTTTCATTCTTTGCAATGATTCCCCTTATTTTTCTTCGATTTATACAATTCACAATCATCTAGCTGTCAATGTCTTTAATCAAGGTTGCTGTCGCGTTGGCAATGGAGTTCGGCTCGTCGACACAGAAAGCAGCTTTAGGCGTGTTGGTTAGCGTAAACAGTTTTATTAGTGCCGGGACTACGTATCCAGTATGTTTGCAGTTCATTGCATAATAAGCGTTCATAGAAAGGTTACTGACATCATCTGGTAGCTCACACATATGACCGGGGAATTATCAGAAAAGACATTGAACAAAGCCGTCGATAATATTTTACCGCAATTTTGGATTTGGTATGTGTCGAATTGTAAATTCATTTATAGTTAGTCTTTAAGGGAAAAAAAACCCAACTTCTGGACTTCTGATTGCCACACTCTCGCCAAATCTAATATTTTGTAACTATGATAGGTGGGCCTATGCATTCGTACCGATAACGTTATACCAAACTCGATTTTTGAATGAAATGGTGATAGGAAGGGACAAAATTGGATATTTCAATTTAGCAATTTTAGGTGTTCCCGAGACAGTATTCATTATTTTAGGTAATGCTGATTCTTCTAGTGAGTCTCCATGAGTTAGATCATAAGCTAATATCAAACCCTCTCTTTAGCGATCAAGCATGTCGTCCCTCAGATTAACTGGTCGGATCCTAAAAGAGTCGTTGGAGTTTCTTTCAGTTTTGCGAGCTGGTTCCTCTCTTTTGTGCACACATTCCTGATCGCGTCTCCGGATCCCGCGACAAAAATGATTGCCACGACAGCCGATAAGTTGAAATTACTGGCCAATTTTGGAAGATTACAGGTTTTTATGGCGACTGATTTGTTGAGTTTGACCAGTAGTGGAATATAGAGGTCGTTGGTCTGTGAGTGTGTAATATACTTTAAGGACCCTCATGTAAATTTTGTAAAATAATGATGAAAATCCAAATGTCAAAAATACAAGATCATAGAATAAAGCTTGTAGATATGTTTAAGTCTGCTTTCTTTCCGTAGGGATGCGATTGTACCACCGTATTCAATATCAAGGACTACCTTGACCACATCTCATGCCCGTTGACTGTACTGATTTGTGTATTAATTTTATTGATATGACATTAATGTAATCTTCGTAATATTCATATCAGAGGAGACCGTAATCTCTTAATAGAGATAGTTTGTTTGTTTTCATTTATCCATCGTTTTTGTTTACATTGATCGCATCGCGAATTCAGCAAGTGCAATGACATGATTCACAATCAACATCCTAATGATGCCCTAGTCTAGTTGCAACTATTATAGCATAGTCAGTCCGAAATGAGTGGCTCGCCGACAATCTCGTCTTCACATACCCTACAATCCTATATTTCTCGGTTCGATGCCCTCAGAATTAACGATACCGAATTGCCTTCCTCTCCACGTCATTTAATACAATCACGACTGAAAGAACTCTACAAAGTCCTCGAAGACATCAATATATCGATTGAAGGGGAAGGAATTTTTGAACTTGAAATTATAGCCTCCAGTCATGCAGATGAAGTCATCAAAAAGCAGTTAATACAGTTGAGTGAGTTGATTGAACGAGAAGTCGCTGGATATGAGGGTGTTTTGCAATTGATGGACACCGGTAAAGTACATTCTTTCAGCAGCTCCATATATAAATGAGAAATTGTTGAATTAACCCTTTCTATCCTGTCCTTTTGATTTGGTTACTTTTTCGCAATGGCTTTTTATATCTTGCGTATTCCAGCCGGCGGATTGTCTTTGGCCAACATATTGTCCGATACTGAGAATGAAGATTTTGAAAACCAGATGGATGGATCCATCTCAGAATTCGAAAGTCATATTGGGACAGATATTGAATCTGGGTCTGAATTTGGAAGTGATTCGCACTTTGAAATGGTAATACATGAGTACCCTGTTATGGATACCCCTCCATAACATGAAGTTAATCATCCTCTTATTCATTTTAGGATATGCCATCACGCCCTCGTCGATTAAACTCCTTTTCGGAATCTTCAGTCACTTCTTCAGTTCCTTCCTCGATCCTACATTCCTCTAATCGTCCAAGGTCAAAGTCAAGGTCGAGATCGCCATCCCCAACAAAGCCCTCAATAGTCTCAAATCTTTCGCGGCGCACTTCGACTCCTCACCTTAGAAACTCCTCTATCTCATCCTTTAATTCTTTATCGAGTTCGCAATCCCGGTCTGCTTTGAGAAAACGTAATTCATTTGATTTGCCGCCGCCTTCAAACTCCATTTCAAGATCACAACGGTCTCGATTATCAACTATCCAGTCATCTAATGCTTCAATTTCATCCTACAATCTCGAATTTACGCCTTCATCTTTGTCAGAGCTATCTGATGATTCTAATCCGTTCGACGTTCTTAGTTGGGTGGAATTGAGAGGCATTACTGGAATAGCATTTAATCCCTTGAAAGGATACGGAACTCCAACGTCTTTGGCGGTAGACAAAATCTCTTTTGCCAATACTGCTATTTGCAAGACGTTGATGATTATTTTATCCTTAGGTCGATAGGCATATTTGTCTTGGAACGACTCATGGTTTAATACTTGTATTTGATCACTCTCAAACTCTTAAAGCCGCGTTATCAACTCCAGGCTACTCTTCGTCAAATGGTAAGAACGATGATGATTCTTTCCGGGATTTTTCTCCTTTTCTTCTTCGCCTAATACTCCTTGCCATCTTGAGATGTAACTAATTTTATTCGACACAGTTCCCGATTCCATTACAACCCTAACCACTACTTCCTCCACTCTTCTTGCCGGAACTTGCTACGGACGCATTCACATATTCGACCTCCAACGTTTCGAACTTATCAAAACTATCCCACCGTACCTTTCCTCTTCTTCCAATCCATCTTCGAAGTCAAAATCAAAGCAGCGGAAACCGGAAGATCACAGAAAGGAACAATCTCACAATGTATCTATAACTCAATTGATATTGACGTCGAAGCCAGATTCCGTGAAGTCATTTGTGTCGGTAACGTCACAGGGGCTTGCTTTTCTGCATCAATTGAAAAAAGGGAATGTGATCACAAGGGGTACAATTTCAATTGCCAGTCTGTTATCTGGGAGTGGGACTTCTACTGGAAGTGGGAACACCAGTTCATACAAACCAAAAGGTGCGGTGAAAGTTGAAACCTCTAGGTTGTTCGGAAGCGAAAAGAATAAGCTGAATAAGAATGGATACACATGTATTTTCGATGCACGTTGGCTGTATAATTTGAATGACGATGATAAGGGTGACGCAAATAGCGGACTTAGACTCGGTGGGGTGGTAGCTATTATCACTCCGTTTAAGGTAAGCCATCGTTCCGGAATGCATGTTCAAACCATTTGGCTTTTACTTTCTTAGTCATCAAAAACATATATTTGAACTTCAGTTGTTAAACTTTTACATTCCCTATTTTTTCCGTATCCCTGGTGTTTATGCCTCAGATGGTGCTGATACAAACAAAACCAAGCGTTAAGACTCTTTATCGGGTATTACGAGTCGATACGCCGGCCCCGGACATAGGTTCAGGGAACGTGGGGATCGGTACGTTTCTACCACATTCCCTTTTTTTTTTGCTCATCTTCACTACCTGCAATATCTCTTACGATTTCTTTCTGTTTCAACGTATTCCGACGTAAAACTGATCAGCATCATTGGCCTATCATCCTCTCCCGTCGAGTAAGCTTCCTTCCTATCGTACTTCTTCCATCACGACGGCCTGTGGATATTTAGCCTTCTCATGGGGAAGCTGGATTAGTATAGTACAGTTGCAATATAGAATCAGCTCCTCTGGCCTCACCTCCGCCAAAAAGACAGGTAAAGAAGGAGGAAAATCTTACGAAAGTGGAAGTGATAGTGGAAGCAGCACTCGAAGCGAGAAAAAAGTTAGATTAGAAGTGACAACTATCGGCGAGTTTAATGTTGGGGAGGGGATAATGAGATGTTGGTGGGTGGATGATAAGGTATGCGGCCCTTTTCGTTGTTACCTTCCTCTTCCTTGACAACGATGGTCGCTGTCTCCGATGTACACAGTCCCTTCATCTCGAATTAATACGAAAACTATATTTCAAATAGTGGCTTCTTCTGCTCACTCAATCTGAGCAACTGCATGCCTTCTACGCTCCAACGATGTCACTTATCGAGTCAAGTGATATTAAAGATAAACGAATTCAATTGCAAGATTGGTTTCTGAATGTCGTCAAACGGCTTTCTCCGTTAGCCCCCAGCCATTCCCCTCCTCCGTTCTCTTCTGACTTGTCAAACACTTCAGTGCAGTCGCGCGGCGTAGAAATTAGCTCAAAGGGTGGGGTGGTCAAGGAAAAAATTGCAGTGAGAGGATTCAGCTGTACGGAAACGTGGAAAGAATATGACAACAGGGGGTCTTTCTTGGTGCTGGTTTGTAATCTTTCTATCCTCATTATTCTGATTTCTTGTTGTGTTGTTTCTCTGAAAAAACCAGTCGGCTTATGTCCTTCCTCAACAGGCCAACGACCGACTATACATTTCGACCTTAAGACCTTACACCTCTAGGATTAAATCTTTATTAGTTCAGCAAGAATATGCTACGGCTCTCGACTTGTGTCACACTTTGTATCTGGCTTATGGTCCACAATCCAGAAAACCGTCATCGTCCTATTCAGAATCACTGTCTGCGTCAGACGATGAAAGTGCAGCACCTGGTGTCCCTATTTTGGCAGTAACTGGTGTTCCGAATGATAATAATCAGTTTCATGGAGATTTAAGTGAACTCGTAAGAGATGTACTAGTTGCGTGGCTTACACTAATTGCTACGTCTAACGATGTTTTGAGTTCATATGCGGCAAATGGTAAAGAAGATGAAGACCAGCAGGTTAAAGAAATTCTGAGATCTTGGGTTAATATATGTTCTGATATGAACATGATGGACGTCTTATTTTCGGATGTGTACGAGTGTTTGGTCAGTTCACAGCCACTGCAAAATTGGTTGGATTTATTCTACGGCATTCTCTCTTCTCTCATATTACCGAAGACTTCTCCTCCCCTTCCGACGCCATCATCGCCTTCCCTACCACTCACTCTACCGCCTAATGTACTCCAGGACTTGCTTCGACACATTGCACTCGAGGGCAACTACTCAAAATTTGAAGATCTAATATTAAATATTCCGGAACCAGAACTCCTGGATCTAAATTTCGTTTGGGCCATATGTAAGTCGCATCGGTTATGGCATGCGGCAACATATATAAGCGCTTGGGTTGTCAGAGATTGGGTGGGAACATTTTGTGAGCTAATCTTTGCGTTGGCCGACCTTATGACGAAAAACAAAACGAACGGAGTAACCGAGGACGCGTCTGGTAGACAAAGCGAAGAGAAAAACGTGAAACAATTGATCTTCGATTATTTATTCTCCGTATTCGGTGACAAACGTCCGCCATTTGTGAACTTAAGCTCCAAAGATTCAGAGGAATCAAAACTGAGTTTGCTCCGCTTTATTTTTTCTCCGACGTATATTTCTGTTTCATCTATCTTGTCAGCAACTTCGTCTTCTCTTCAAGCGTCCTCACATTCTCCGTCCAACACTACGATAGAGTTAACAACTCTGCCACTGCCATATCGGAAATCACGTGGAACCCAGAGCATCAATAACGAGAGTGAATATCCATATATCAAATTCTTGATTTACCTTAATCCATTGAAATTCTATCGAGTACTAGAGACAGCTTTCAAAAATGACGAAATATGGAAAGCTATTGGCCAAAATCAGCCACATAATATTGACATTCCATTTTCACCGACTACCAATCGATTCCCGTTCATATCACCATTTGATCAGTCGTCTTCACTGAACCTATCAACGTCTGCTAGCAGCGTTAATTCTACTACACGTATAACGAAACAATGGATTATCGACACTCTTATTTCGCTATATCCATACGATGAGTTGAATAGGAATCGTTTGGATGTATTGCGGAAATCAGATGTCGAAGAGGACATGTTAGGAGTTGAAATGCTCGCGCTTTATAGTTTTATTGGCAAGATAGTGGTGGAATGTAAAGATGATGTCGTACTCAGAGATCAAGTTTTGCACGATATATTCTTGATGTTGACAAGTGTTAGCGTTAATGCCAATGATGTCTATGATGAAGAATTAGGTTCGTTATTTACTATTTTTGCCCGCTGTCTAGTGTGTGCTTCCAATTCTCTTTTTTGTTCAAAAAGCTCCTTGACAGCTTAATGCAATGTGATAGATGTACTGACATGATTTGATTAATTTTCTTGAATTGGCTCTGATTACGTTACTTCGACTCACCCAGACACATTTCTACATTCCGAGAGACAAGACGCCATCATCAACCTTCTTTCTCTCCTTTCATTGGACACCACCTCTCAATCCCATATTCTGGAACTCTGTCAGTCGTCGAAGCTGTTTAAGGTTTTAATATGGGTATATACTCGGCAACGCCGTTTCGATATGGTGATCCAGTGTTATCTATCTGATTCGCAACTATCCCCCGTCGTCTTCAATGTAATTAATGGCCTCCTTGGAGATATTGAATTAAGTTTAGATGTAAAGAAGGAAGTCAGAAAAGTGGTCATCGATGAGGTAATGAAATTGGCAGATATTGACGTCAAAGTCCTTGCGAATATGGTTAAACTATTTATGATTGAGAACGTGGACTTAATTTGGAGTAAATTGAAAGAGACGAAGTTTGAATTTGAATTTTTGCAGGCTTTTGTGGAAGGAATTGAAAGCAGCAGCAGTAACGCTGATGTCGAATTATCCACAGATATAGCGAGCTCGGAAGATGATTTATCTTTGTCTATGGATAACGAGAGATGCCTAATCGAACGTCTTGATATGCCAGTATTATCTGAACTGGTAGAACGATACATCGCTTTACTCGCTCGACGTCAACCAAAATCGGTCTTCCCCTTTCTGCTTCAACTTAAGTCACCAATATACCGAAGTGAAAAAGTTTTAAAAATTATTAGAGAATGTGGCATTGTCGATGCTACTGCCTGGCTATTAGAGAAACAGGGCAAAGTTTCAGAGGCATTGGATGGAGTTCTAAAGGTGGTGAAAGGAAGATCACGTTTTTGGTTGCAGCCGGTTGAGAGTAGTCACACAGTACCGGCAATTGATGTTGAGCTATCTGAAAATGAGCAAACGAATGGCGAAGAAGGAGCCGAATCGACCAAAAGGACGGTTGCAGCAGAAGGCCGGAAAAACCAGTTGGGAGAACCAGTGTACAAACCTAGTGCAAAACCAGCGCTTATCAAAATTAACGCTATCCTCAAATTCGCCATTCAGTTGTGTCAACGGAATTCAGTGGCCGATTCTCTTGAAACTATTCAACTTTGGTTCAAACTGCTCGATACTTTCCTGCTACTCCAAAAATCAATCAAATCCGCCATTCCCATTCTACCCACGAAAGAAGCACCGTCAAATCAAATAATTTTGTTATCTCCAATTCATGCATTCACACACTTTATTCAAACGATAATGGAGTCTATGTTTGGATACGTTTCCTTGCCTCCATTCCTATCTCAGCTCATACAACAACAGTCTTCAGCGGCTAGCTTTGGGGAATTTCGATACATTATTTTGCCAATGCTAGATTCTTATCATCATGAATTCAACCTGTATAATACGACTTCCCGGTTGATCAATGCGGATCTCTTCAAATCCTTCCATAGTTTATATAGGCGTCTTTTGAAGCCTGTGAAAGTGCGAAAGCAGATTTGTGGTATATGTAAAGAAATTTTGGTTGGCTCATCAAGTGTGAATATGAATATCTGGAATTATCGACAGAGGATCGATGAAATCGACGAATCTAGAACAACGAGGAAGGTGGTGGTGTTTCAATGTGATCATGGATTTCACAAAGATTGCATGGAAAATCAACTACTGAATGGAATAGATGAATATGACGAAATGCATAAAACCATTGGATTCGGCGTGTGTGTTTTGTGTGGACCAGAGCAAATACGACGTTTAAAAAGAAAGCAGCTGGCGGGAAAGCAGAAGGTAAGACTTGGAACTTTTATACATCTTTGATGAGTTTTGTATATGAATCATTCAACAATTGACGAATATCGTTTTATGAATTGGTATTACAGGTTCCGTCGCCTAAGTTGGTGAAGTCTATGGAAGCCATGATACCCAAGCCATCACAGATTCCTGAACCGGAAACACTTATTTCTGCATATTTGCAACATGACAGAGGAAACAAAACCTCGCGAACTCCAGAATTGGTATGATTCTTTATATGGAGCTCTCACTCTCCGAATTATCAGTTGGATTTATGATTTTCGTACTCATTGCCTTTTGTGTTGACATTCTGAAATCTCACAGTATACCATACTTTGCCGTCTCGATCCTGGTTCATACGATGAATTGTACATGAACTCATCTAAACCCAAACCGTTAACCGATTTTATTAATTCGTTTCAAACAACTGATAGGAAAGATTACAAGCTGGAGCTTAAACCGCAAGCAAGTGTGACCCAGAAGCAATTATCAGACGAGGAGCGAATTAAGAGGGGAGTGCCAGGGTTATTGCCGATGAAAGCGGAGAATAGTGGTTGGACAAATTGATAATATTGCACTCAAATAAATTGCTTAGAAACAGTGAAAATCGCTTGACCTATATATTCCTTAATTTGTGGCCTCTTTGTTAATTGCTTAAATTCTAGAGATTTGAGGCTTAATGTTCCCGACGGTGTACACAACCGCAGCTGCGTGATCAGACAGTGATATCCCAGTACGCTCATCTGACGAATCAACACGATAGGATTAAGGATGATTGCTGACACCCCATTTTGCCAGCGGGGCAAATCTACATTGTCGAACGTTGTTACTATTGTCCACGATTGTGTCTTCTAAGCCAGTCTAAGCAGAATTCAGAGGTTGCAACACTGCGCGACCGTGATCGCCACCGCGACGCCAACCACCAGCATGAGCAGCAGATAGATGTCCAATTTGTGCTCTGCGAAAATTCAATGTGCTTTCAGAAGCGATGACTTTGCTTTGCCATTCTGTTGTAAGAAAAGGATATAAATGTCCCCGCAACTTCCCTTCATTTTTCTCCATTTTCAGGACATTCATTCCTCCATTTTCCTGCTTAAGAAACACGTTAGAGTGAAATCATTCTCCTCAGTTTCAAGTCTCCTTGTCCAAATCAGACACATCTGGCCATTCTGATTTTACATCTTAAAGCCCGTATTGTTCAGCATGCCCCTCAGTATCAGCCTCAGCCTTTCAAATGCTTTAGGTAAGCAGGAGCATCAAACTCCGCCATCTACTTTTTCTGCCATCTAGACTTTGACCCCGCTCCCCGCAACTTTAAAAAAATATTCTAAATGCCAAGTTTGCTTCGTTAGGAACGATGCCTTCTTCAAACCGTTACTCTATTTTTGTGTCTATCGCTGCGTCGGTGGGCGGTGTACTGTTTGGTTACGAAATAGCAGTCATCAATCAAGTGTTCCTTCTAAAATCGTTCAAATCGTATTTCAACCTCGAAAACAGTGCAAGACGCTACGATGATGCCACTGGGAATGTCGTTATGTCATTTTTGATTGGTTGTATGTTAGGCGCTATGATGTTGGCATTTATTGCAGGTACGTTTTGTGAAGGAAGAATTTAGAATGCCTCTGTACTTTCAGTCTGACCGGGACACCGGGACTGCGCACGACTTGGCCACAAATTGTTTACTTATATTTTATTATTTTTGTTTCATCATTTATAGATTTGCTTGGTCGAAAACGTTCAATATGGCTGGGATCTATTTTATTCTCCTTGGCCGGAATTTCTCAAGCGTTCAGCATTAATCTGTGGATGTTATTAGCAGGTTCGCTACTACACAGATTTTACACTTTCCCTTTAAATGTCCATTGACATCTATTTTGTCATTTAGGACGATTAATAGCTGGTTTCGGCGTTGGGATTTTATCAATGACAGTGCCGTTGTATATCAGTGAAATTTCCCCTACCGCGATCCGAGGACGAATGACATCCCTCAACCAACTGATGATCACCATCGGTATCGCTCTAGCTAATATCGTCAATGCCATTCTTAGAGTATCATTCGAGGAATCAAATCATCTGAACTGGCGTATCGCTTTCGGACTTCAATCTGTGCCCTCGGTAATTTTACTCGTGGGCTCAATTTTCCTACCTTATTCCCCGCGGTGGCTGTTACTCCGAGATCGCCCGGTAGAAGCGTTAAATGTATTGGCAAAACTGAGAGGTGATACTATGCAGAGTGGCATGGTGCAGAGAGAGTTTTGGCAAATTAAAGAATCTGTAGATGAGGAAGTTATGAGGGGAAGGAAATTGAAATATCTGTTGAAACCGGGTATCCTGAATCGAGTCGTGATCGCTAGTTGTCTACAATTTTTTCAACAATGGAGTGGTATCAACGCCGTGATGTACTATTCTAGCCGGTCGGTACTACCTTTACTGAACTGATGGGGTCACATTGATATCTGATTTCCTTTTCCAGGTTGTTCCAAGGTTTTGGATTTGACGCAAAGACTGCCGCCGTGATTAATACTGTTATTGGAAGCATTGTCAACGTTGTCGGTACTCTACCTGGTTTATACTTTATCGAACGAGCTGGCCGTCGAAAATGTTTGATAGTGGGTGGAATAGTCATGTCGATATCTATGTGGGGACTCGTCGCCGTCATGAACGTTTATTTCAGCAAAGCATATCAACAGCAAGTTTTCAGTATTGATAAGTTAAATGCAGGAGATATTGGTTTATGGGTTGCTATCGGCGGCAGCTGTTTAATTTATCTCTGTAAGTTTGCAATTTCGCAACTGGTCCTTTCAATTTTTGTAAAGTGAATTGTTTCATGTTTACTAACGATCCATTTCTCTACTCAAACGACAGATACCGCCGCATTTGCCATGTCATGGGGTCCCGTTGTATGGGTTTATCAATCCGAGGTAAATAAGACAAACTAGTTGTTATTCGACACTCTACAATCTGCATGAACTAATCACATTCCATTAGATTTTTCCTATTCACGTTCGTGGCGCTGCAACCAGTATCGCAACCTTATCAAACTGGACAAACAACGCTATCCTCGCCAAAGTATGGCCATACGCACAAACTTACCTCGAAGGCAACCAATATATCGTCTTCGGAATCACAACGCTATTATCTGTTATCTACGTTAAATATTTCGTCGTCGAAACTAGAAATTGTTCACTCGAAGAAGTGGGGTTCTTGTTTAACCAGGGAAAAGGACAAGATTATGGAACTAAATATGATCGGTCTTATCTCCAAGACAGTTTGGGAAGGATACAACGAAACCAAAACCAAATGGAGATTCATCCTGAATTGGGTCGGAATGAAAGGCCGTATGGATTTGAAACAAGTTACTGGAAATGAGTCTGGATTCCGTTATCAATTTGTCGGTTTATGTAGATAATACTTTTGTAAAGTCATTGACCTAATTTTTTTTATGGATCACACATTCTGTCAGACGACATATTACTTAATACACTGCCTTGTAAATATAATAAAATAAAATATTTTTGACTGGTGAGATTCAATTGGTCTTGTTCTGCTTTTGGATGTGCCAAATGATAAGATGTTCTTTGAAAACTCCGTCACGATATCTTACAACACACTACATACCTTCGTTGATACGTCAACCGGTTGAGATTGGAAGCAGCATTAGTCCACAATTCACATACGCAAAATATCTGTGAAATTTTTAGATTGAGTGGGTAGTATCAACAAGTACTAAAGTCTTCCGCCTGCCACTCTGCTGAAGGCCGCGGCAGTTGAAGGTCTCGCGAATTGTCAGTTCCTACGGTCAATTTTCGTAAATCCAACTATCATCCGATACAAATGCCCCATTTGAATACTCTTTCGTATCCAAAATTATTCTTGATTTCGCACAAACCAAATGTATTGAAGAGAACTGTCACATTACATCACGACGTACAATGTTTTCGAGTACCATGTGATTTGGTTGCCCAGCAATTATCATAGTTTCGAAGCTTGTATATGTTTAAAAACTGATATCGCAGAGGCTGATTAAGTGCAAATCATGATTCATGGAAGGCTGAGGGAAGATGCTGATGGCAGCACCCAGCGTTGCGTTTTCCCAAAGATTCACACAGAAATTTGAAATTTGAGTATCTGTTTGCGGTGCTGAAATGCGAACATGTGGATCCGGATTAATTTTCCTACTGATCTGGTGTATGGTGCTAGTGATTTAATCAGACTTATTGGTTCTATATTTGTATTTATTGTTTACATTTTTCAAGTTGTACAATTGGTGTTTCTTTCACAATGATTATGTTTGAAAAAAAAAGATATCGACGAATTTTGCAGTATCAAGAAGATCTCATGAATGATTTATGGGTTTCAGATAAAGTTGATGAACCGAGTCCAAGGAATAGATTTATGCCATAATTTCTTATCAGCTAAACAATCATGTGTGGGAAGCAGGGGGTATCTGAACTCTGAAGCCTAAAGATGTTTGAGCAAAAAGAAGTTTCAAAGCATCTCATACTGTGGCAAGCTGTTAATCAACTTTGATCAGCGGATTGGGTACCCGAGTGAAAGGGCCAGGCGATCGCGCAGGATAAGAGTGTTGATTATCCATGCAATCTTTAACAAGTAAGAAGCATGGCTAAATCATTTGCTAAAAGTTTGCACCCTTCAAGTTGACTGACAGAGTCACAGAATTAGTTTAGATTGGGGCTGGGAGTCTCGGCGGAGAAGATGGTGCAAGTGTTTCAGCAGTTGGCGGGTTGGCGAATGGGTACAAACGCAAGTGTGTCGGATGTGAAAAATGCGGGGGTCGCAAAGATTTGGCAAATTAATTTACAGGAAATTCTCAGAGGGTGATTGCGTATTGTTTGTTTAAATTACTTTAATATGTAAATCGAGTAATCTACTTTGCAATATTGGATAGAATCAGAGTTTACAGAATGTGTGTGGGGGCAGATAAAGGATCGCACGAGATGACGAAATGTCGATAATCTATCTTGGGGCGATGGCGGTATAGGTCAGAGTTACAATCTGTTACAGTGAGGGAGGGTGGGCGGATGAGGTGGGTGCGCCCAAATAAGCAAGAAAGATTTTGTGACGAGGACAATGGGGCGAGAGTGTTTTTTGCGGGGGGTGGTGCTATTAGCGTAATATTGGGGGGGATGATACAGTGGTATTGTGATGCTGGATTAATATTGGCGGCGGGGTCGGGCGTTGCGGAATGCGCATCAATTGTGGATAATGAGCGACACTTGGCAAGGAAAGCCAGAGCAAAGCGTTGTCGTGTGACGCGCCAGAATCGCATTTAAACCAAGGGCGGCCCCCTGCTTCAAGTCCACCCTGCGGCCGTTCGCTTTTTTAACCCCCTCCCCACCCTCATTCCGCTCTATCCCTCCTCCCCTATCATCTCGTCTCTCGTCTCTCAGCTGCTGTATATCAACCATGGGTATGTTGTTGTTGTCGTTGTTGTTGGACGCTATGCTATGTTGCCCCTCCCGTCCTTGCGCGCACTGGCTGCCCGTCCACAGTCCTGCGTATCGTACTTGTACTCACAGCTGTATATGATGTAAATTATTTGTTAAAAAAAATATAGGTCAGACGCTTTACACATGGTTCGTCTCCTTCACGGCCGCCGTCGGAGGTCTCTTATTCGGTTACGAAATCGGTATCATCAACTCTGTGTTGGCCATTGATTCTTTCCAAGTGAAATTCGGTTTGAACGAGTGGGCTCCTAATAGAGAAGAACTGTTTGAAAAGAAGGCCGATTTGTCCGTGAAAATTGCCAATAAAGCTCAGAGAGCTGACATTGAAGGAAACATCGTCTCTGCTTTCACTTTCGGTTGTATTATCGGTGCGCTTCTCATTGCTTTCGGCGCTGGTGTGTATCATTTCCTTCCTCGATTGTGGCGCGGATTATACTAATTTTAATATACATCAATTTAAACTGACCGCTACTTTCAGATGTCCTTGGTCGTCGCAGATCTATCTGGCTTGGTTCCTTGCTATTTGTTCTTGGAGGTCTTGTTCAAGCTGTTGCTGAAACTGTCGGTGTCATGGTTGCTGGCCGTGGTATTGGTGGTGTTGGAATCGGTATCTTGTCCCACAGTGTCCCTCTTTTCATCGCTGAAGTCGCCCCTACCAATATCCGTGGTACTCTCACATCCATCCAACAACTTATGATTACCATCGGTATCGCCATCGCCTCTATCGCTAACGCTATCATCATTACCGCCTTCTCATCATTCGCACAAAAGACCAACGATTTCATGTGGCGTCTTGCCTTGGGTATCCAATGTGCACCCGGTATCATGCTTTTAGGTGCTCTTTTCTTCATTCCAGAATCTCCTCGTTGGTTGATCATGAAGGGCCGAGAAGATGAAGGTCTTACTGCTCTTAGTCGATTACGATCTGCATCCCCCAAAGCTCCAGAAGTTCAAGAAGAATTTCATGAATTCAAACAATCCATCGAAGCCGAACGCTCAGTTGGTGAAGCCAACTGGTCAGAATTGCTTAGACCCGGTATCCGCAATCGTGTGGTGATTGGTCTTATCATTCAATGTTTCCAACAATGGACCGGTATCAACGCTGTGATGTACTACTCCTCCGCTCTTTATATTGGTATGGGTATCCCCAAAGCCACTGCCTCCACCGTCAACGTCGTCATCCAATCTTTGGTCAACGTCTTCGGTACCCTCCCCGGTATGTACCTCGTCGAAAGAGCCGGCCGTAAAAAGCTTCTCGTCTGGGGTGGTCTCGCTATGTCAGCCACTATGTGGGGTCTCGTTATCTTTGTCAATGCTCTCGAAACTGCCGTTGGTAAGGATCCGTCAGAATTGACCATTGATGATCCTCGTCCTCCGGTTGCCGCTACGTATGGTACCATTGCCGTCGTTCTCGTCTATGCGTAAGTCAATTTGTCCGCGCACTACTTCACCTAAAAATCATACTAATCGTGTTACATTCATTCTTCCTATTTCCTCATCTACTTGTCTGCTCTTACGTAATGTTCAGATATGTAAGTCGTCGTCTTATCAACTTCTATCTATTGGCAAGTGAATTAGTACTCACTATGTTCTTCTTTTTCCCTCGTGCTCTTCTCATTCCACTTGAACTTGCTTGAAACGAATAGGTCCTTTCTTTTGCTTCAACTTGGGGTCCCGTCGCTTGGGTTTACCAATCTGAGGTAAGCAACTCCCATTTACTGCTAACCAAAAACCATCTCACTAACCTCTTACCTTTTGTATCTATTTAGATTTTCCCTGCCCGTGTCCGTGGTAAAGGTACTGGTTTAGCCACTTCCTCCAACTGGATCAACAACTTTATCCTCTCAAAAGTCTGGCCGTACATCCAACTCTGGCGTGGAAACCAATACATTGTCCCTGGTTGTACCGGTATCGCCATGGCTGCCTACTGTCAATTCTTTGTCCCTGAAACCAAGGGTCGCAGTTTAGAAGATATGGACGCCATTTTCGGATTCACTGGTGAAGACAGAAATGATCATTTCAAAGCTTAGAATAATTCTCAATAGACTTTTCCAAAGACTGACATGATTGTAAACTCTGGATTCATGAAAAAACTCGAATCTGTTGTATCGAGTTTACCATTATTGTATCATATATGTTCTCGTACCTAATTTGGTCACGAACCAAGCTGTTTTGCTTCGTATAGCTGATTAACTATCTTCTTTTGTACTCACTCAAATAATTGTATTGCTATCAATTCCCTTACATTCGAAATATATTCGTAACCCTAATTCATGATATCTTGCTTCAGACAATCTATTTCTATCAAAATACTTATTAAAGTCTAAATTCACAAAATCTCTCCAAAGATTGGACGTCAGTTGATAAGGGGCTTAGGGCATGCCGTTTAAAGCGTTTATTCATCTACAAGCGAGAAACGATCATGGGAACCATATTAAATCGTTCAAAGAATCTAGACCATTCCTCTGACTACAGTCTTTACATTTTCAAGTATCTGAAACTCTGAATTTCTGACACTAATCAAGCTATGAAGTCCTGTGATTGTGGTCCCTGTCCAGCCTTTCAAAACGCGACTATCAGCACGAACAACTCGCGAGTTGCGACACAACGAATTAGCATAGTCATACACATACTGAAAAATAATCTTTCAACAATTATCATATATTAAGCAACTACTCTTTTATAGTTTATATCGTCATGTCGAACCCTAAAAACCTCATACAAGTAGAATTCAAGTGGCCGTATTCACCGGACGCTAGAAAAGTGATAGTCACTGGTTCCTTCGATAATTGGTCTCAGTCGATACAAATGAAGAAAGACAATGACGGAGTGTTTACTTATAAAACCGATATGATGGGTGGTCAGAAAGGTTCGTTTAATGATACTCTTTATTAAGAATTGTCTCTGTTTTTGTCGGTTACCCAATTCGAATTTAAACTGACAAGTAATTCTACTTTCCATCGAATAAACCTGGAATCTTCTAAACCTGAACCTGAATAAAAAGTATACTACAAATTTATAGTCGACAATAACTGGTTTTTTGACGTACACCAACCAAATGAACCAGACTCCAACAACAATATCAACAATATCTGTGTTCTCCCCGTTCCACAATCCACCACTTTATCCTCACCCTCGGATTCTCATTCCTCTTCAACAACCCCCCAAACTCACCACCGTTCATCGACAGCCCCGAATTTTAAAACGTTCCCTTCTGCATCGTTACTAGCTAGGTCTAATACTGTTCCTGCGAAACCGTCAGGATTGACGTATAATTCTAGCTCAACTGTGAGTTTTAGTGATGACTGTCAACCTAAATTATCGGTGGGGAATTCAAACCCGCATTTGGGAAGGTTTCAAGGTCGATAGATTTGTTATAGCTGATAATGAGAATCTAAAGAGTTGGCAAGGTTGTAGATATCGTGAGGTTTAAGTTAGAGACGAGGCGAAAGTTCGAAAGTGATGCGACTTACAAAAGGATTGTTCAGTCGGTGGAATGATGGTTGGTAAATATTCTGCTACCTCAGTTCGCAAATGCGACGCTTAATATTTGTCGAGAGCTATAGAATTTTAAGAAACGAGGGAAAAATGTTATTTTGAAACCTCGTTGCATAAAGTTATGGTTAGAATCTTTATACTACGTGATTCGGACTGTTCGTTCACTCTTAAGAGGATATCTGAGCCAAGACTTACACAGGCTCAAGTTAACTCCGACGAAACATATATGATAATTCACAAAAATTAGTGTTGCCTTTGTAAACTGCATGTCAAATCTCAAATGTATCGAAAAAAAATTTTATGTTCATCATTCTTTGCTACATTTTGAGAAGACATGACAATCCAAAAAATATGAAGCTACATTTTATAATTCACAGTACGTACAGTATCCATTAACCCGATCCAACCTTGTCAATCCACTTAAACCCAAGTCATCAACTCCCACCTCATATAATTATTTCTTTCATCATCTTCAATCAAAGGATAAAACGGAACCAAATTGTCTTGACTGGCAATATACATATTATTATAAATTTTCCAATAAATTTCTCTGACCCTTCTAGCCGGATGGAAAAGCCCTTGTACTGTGTACTGTAATACCGTACTAGGACCCAACGCTACTCGTAATCCGTCGATTGCCTCCATCACGGCGTTAATCACATGAGGAGAAGTTTCAAAGATATTGGGCCAAACGTAATTCAAAAGATGAAGGAGTGCGTCCTCGCAATTTAAGCCGGCAACGCCAAGTGCAATATGTTTGACTGTCGTACATGCTGTCTGTCGATGCACCAAATCCCGATCCATCAAAGCATCTTCGAGTAAGGGGGTAACGGCGTAGATGTAGTCTTTTCCCATTTCGCCGATATATTCGAAAACGAAGGATAACGACTTCAAAACACCATTTTGAACGTTTAATTCTGGAACTCGGTATTCGTTCATAAGAGCCGGTAACACTGTGAACGGAGCACAAGTTTCGGCGACGATGGCAATGGCGACGGTTGTACAGACTCGATTCTGTCGTTCTTGTACTTTAAGGTTGTTGAGAAGTGTGGCAAGCACATCTTGAGGACCAATCGCCTTAGCAATGTAACCAAAGGTGTTGACCGTGGCTCTTCGAATTCCTTTTTTATGGGCTTTTAACATGTCCAAAAGTTCAAAACAAATACGCATCCATTCTCGGGCAGAAACATATTCAGCTCCTCGATCGGCAATACGACCAACAAGGTCGATACTATAATTTGAAATTGTGTCAGTCATAATATAAAACTGAGAATGCAAAAGAAAACTTAACATACCAATTCTCTTGCACCTTTTCATGCCTATTTCGCAGAATGGGAGTTAACCTCGGTAGTAGATCTTTGATAGGGGGATTCATATTTGCCATCCCGATAACATTAACAATACTTTTCAAAGCCCCAAGAATACTGCCCAAAACCTCTGGATACTCTTCTCCCAAGTACTCATACAATACAACCCCAAGATGAGCCATCAACTTTTCTTCACCACAAGTTTTCATAACCACCGCAATTCTAGAAATTAAATCCGCGGCTTGTTGTCGGACTTTGGCCGATTTGTTGTTTAGTCTCCAGAGAATGGTAGATGTAATCTGTTGAAGATACGGTCGAGTTCGTAATCCGAGAGCGTTAACCACAGTACCAAAACCGTTCAACATGATGATATCTTCGACTGTCTGTTCTTGGAAGGCGTAAAGAATTCCATCAATTAATACTTCTTCCAATCGTTCATCAATACTGCTGGCACCCAAATTCGATATGATTTGTTCGATTGTTTCCATGACCATTTTTCTGTAAGGTTCACTCTCGTCTTTCAAATCATTCACAATTCTACCAACAATATCTGGGACTCCAACTTTCTTTGCAAGTTCAACCGTTGTTTCAACTAACTGCTTATAATTTCGTCGATCAAGAGCCATTCTTCTAACCCAGAAATTCTTGAAGAAATCTGGCAACACAGATTCACGAATGTAACTTGCTTCAACACCATCAGTGGCGGAACATTGTTTCACGACTTTCAACACAATCTTCTTCATTTCCTCATCAGGACTCTGAAATTCTCGTACCAAAATAGTCATAACTTCTTTCGTATAATAATTCGCCGGTTCCGGTTCCATCAATGGAATCAGATATCCAATAGCCTTCAGAAATGCAGCTAAACCTTTACCGCGATGTTTTCTAACACCAGTCCATAAGGGAATAATGATATCATCAAAGGATTCGATACCGTAAGGATGAGCGGCTTCGGCGAGGGCAGCGATAGCAAGTGCAGTGATAGTTCGTACTTTCTGCTGCTCATCCTCTAAACCGTCCGCAATGGCAGAAACAAGATTTTTTAAATGCGGCAGTACAGCACAGCCCATAAGAATGGCAATCTGTTGTACAATTTTGATACCGGTATGTCTTGCTTGCCACGACTTCTTAGACTTACATACAGCTTTCAGGAAAGGAAGCAAAGCGGGAATACCGAGAGCAGAGGCGACGACCGAGAATGCACGGGCTGTAGTGTTACGCACATATTCGTCAACATGATCGATATCAGGTCTCATTGTTGCAATCATAGTAGCTAAACCGGCAGCTTTGGAAAGATTGCTAATAATTTCACGACCTTCTACACGAGCGTAGTAATCCTCGTCGATTAGTAAAGGCTCGATGACGACAAGAATTTTATGAACGAACGGTCGGACTAGATCGTCTAATTTATACAAGACACGGTCGATAACTTTTACGAGCAAATGTCGCTCTTGATCTTCGAGCGAGGGTGACATAAGCAGAGGTAGAATTTGATTGAATAAAGGACCGGCTCCGAATTCTCGAGCTTTATCGGTTAATTGGCGTAATGCCGATTTTCTCATTGGGGGTGTTCCGTTTTTAATCTTCAACAACAAGCGCATAATTTTTCGTTCTTTAAGTTCGTCAATAGATAATGCAGACTCGTCTTCTTCACCTTTGAGAAGTTTGCCAAAAAATTGCATATCTTCTTGCTTGAAGAAGGGCAAATTGCCGACACCCGGTATTTCAGTGGGAATATTATCGAGTAGCTGCTTGGCAGCTGATTCGTCTTGCATCATGAAACCTCCGGCCATTGGTGTCGGTGTAGCCATTAATTTGCGGGCGGGAGTCCGAATAGGGACATATGTAGAAGGCGGTTCAAGAATGACGTAGCCTAAGAGATCCGATATGTTAGAGACTAAAAACATAGATACCAAAGGATATAATAATGGTCATAAAGCTTACCTGAAGCTGGAAACATAGTATCCAGCTCTTCATCGCTCAGCGGTCTGTTCCTCTGATCCAGCTCCCTTTCCCATCTTAATGCTTCCGGTGTCTGTGGTACACCCCCTGCGCCAACTGGGGTGACCAGCCCTGCTCCCCCTGCAGGCGTAAGACCAACTGTTCCTACAGGTGTGGCATCCCATCTGGACCTTTTCCTTGGTGTTTCCCCAACAGCTCCGGCTTTCGGGGTGGCCTCCCAGGCAGATACTGCACCATTCGTGGCGACCGGTGTTGCATCCCATCGATTTCGCTTTCGAGGTTGTTCACCGGCGGCAGTTTCGGAACTTGAAGGGGCCTTTGGAGTTTCATCCCATCTCGACCGACCAACTGACGAAGAAGTCTCTCCGTCCGGCTTCTCCCACTCAGATACTGTCACCCCTCCGCCAACTGATCCACTCACTGGTGTAGGCATGTCCCATCTTCTCTTTCTTCTTCCACTGGCAGGAGCGGTATCTTTATCCTCTTTAATTTCATCACCTTCTGATTCTTTCTCTTTCAATTTTTCTTTGATTGCTCTCATTACTCTAGCTTCTTCCTTTTCCACTTCCGCTTGTCGCATAACATCCTTATAACTCCTTTCCTCTCCTGCACCGTCTTTGCCGTTCCCAAATGCATCATTTCGGGTCGGTGATAACGTCCTATTCAGTCTTCTGGCATGATATTCTGACTCCCTATCGGCAATCTTTCTCTTCGTTGATGGTAATCCTTCAAAGGGATCATAGTTTTTGGATGATTCTTCGATTTCTTCGAATAACTCTTTAGGCGCGGTGTATGATTGCAATCGTTTATTTTTGATAGCATAGGAGTCCTCTGTATCTTCAGAGTCGCCATGGTTCGATGAAGTAGCCGGAAGTGTGTCCAGTTCCGTATCATAGTTTTCGTATTTATCGGTCGAGCCAGAATAAATATCAGTATCGTACGAGACAGAGCCAACTAAAGCCGCGGAACGTTTCTGACGTTGCTTTTGGATTTCTGCGTCGATATCTGTTGGATTCCGAATGCGGTTAATGTGTACAACAGGTAAATCCAGTGGAAGCAAACCCCGTCCGGCGAAGTATGGAAGCCGATAATACATATGAAGAGAAAGGAAAAGAGAGTCAGACACTCATGCACTCAAAGATAGACAACAATTGCGATAAAGATATAAGGGAAAAAGCAAACTGTACCGTCGGCCATAGTGGTGTTTGTTTTTCGAGATTCCTTGGAATTGATCTGGCTTAACTAGTTCGGGAAGGCTAACTCGACAAACAATCGGAATATACAGGGTTACTGAGAGTGGATGTGAGTGCTGGATGGATGAGAAATGTCGTCGTTATTGATGATATATACAAGGTTTGCACTTGTATCGTCGAATGTCGAACGATGGAATTTTGTTTGAACTTGACAGCGCAACATCTTTGTTTACGGTGAACCGTCCGGTGAACACACTTGTGAACGGGAGGGATTAAATAATTTGCACAGAATATTATTGCATTTCTTAATTTTACAGCGGAGATACAAAGTTGAAAAATTAGGGAAGTTGACATATGAAAATATTATTTGATAGATTTTGTGCCTTGTAAATTTTATTAATGTTTTCTGTTAACGCTCATGTCCATCCACTAATGGGTCCCGTCTATCCAATGGGTCCCCACCTCAGAGTTTGGGAAAGTATAAGGATCAATCAGGTATACGAATTGGGTTTGCAAAATATTTCTGAAAGAGAATATGTACTGTTGTAGGGAGTTGATGCGCCGGATCAATTTGGATTTTCATCATCGCATCATGTCGTTCAAGTACTCTGTCAATGGCGAATTATTGTGGGGACGAATGCAGAGGTGCGATGCATACATGGATATGACGACATTCATCATCCAGTTTCCAATTAATGCCCGGTTTTGAATCGATAGCGGATTTCAAGTGTACGGCAAAACTCTTATGTGTTTCAGGATAGGAGCAACGGCGCTAGTGAATTCAATTTTCGACAATTCGCTTTGGACAAGAAACTTTTTTTAATAGTCGTAGTCTTTGCAGCACAACCCTTCTTTTGCAAGGACAAAGTAGAGATTGTTATGGTGATAGCAATGAGATGGAATCTAATTGCTCTAATCATTTGCCTGCTGATTCTGCAACTCGTACCTTGGGCGATTTCATCCAACTTCCAGCCTGTCATAATTACATCCGAACCAGTCGATTCTACCAAACCTTCTCCTTTTGATGCAGTTACATCTAATTCACCATGTCCGGTGGGAGTACTGTGTAAATCATCCTCAAAAGCTTTCGCCAAAGCCGCCCTTTCGTCATATACTTGGAGACTCAATGAGCCAGTTACGCTATAATTTTGTAAAAGATAAAATCTTTTACCTCAATGTTGATTTGTATCGCTTGGAACCCCGATCTCCTATCAGTACGATTCCACTTCCATCTGTCCTATTTAGAATGCCGAAGTATCAATTTGAAGGGGCCATAATACGGAGTTATTATCGACAGCTTGAACCGAACACGTATTACAGAGTCACTTTCACGCCACCATTCTTTTTAAAATCCGGAAACTACTCGGTGGTGCTGTCGCACCATAGCAAGATGAGCTGGGACGATTATGAAGCCATTCACTTATCGGTACAAGCAACCGTTTCATTTCAAAGATTGCAGTTGCCGGAGACCAAACCGTTGGGTTCTGATGGCAACGAACGAGCTATAGTTGAAGATTCGAGCAGCAAACGAACTAGAGTTGACGATTCGAGCAACAAACGAGCTAGAGTTGACGAATCGAGCAACAAACGGGCTAGAGTTGGAGATGAGGAGACCCCGGTTGAAAAAATCACCTCCTCCGACAATGTACACCTACTCTTTAATTCCATCGATTCTGCCACCACATTATGCTCCTTTTATTCCACTTCTCCAAAACTCCGAAGAAGTTGCGATACATTGTTGTCAGAGTCTGAATTCCCGTCTGATTTAGAGTATCCGGGACATGCAACTATCCTGATGAAAGCACCAGCAAATGGCGACTATGTTTCTAAATTGTCAACAGATACTGTATGCCGTCTTGCACATGTTGATGTTTTATTGCAAAAGCTGGAATTCAAATTGCTATCTATTCATGGAGCTCAGTCTAACACCGAATTCGATACTTATTCAAAATATAAGTCGCACCTGATGACTCGTTCTAAAGGAATACCGCCGCGTCTCTCAATTTGGACACATCCTAATCTCTACTATCAGATGGGACTGAACTCGCCAATCGATTTGACTCAATGGATGCAAAATTTAGACATCTTTTCTTTTACATCAGCTACAAACCTGCGCGACATATAAAGGAAGCCGTTACTCTGGAAGAACTGGAGGAGAAAGTACAATATTTAACCGACCTGCCCAAAACTTTTTAACTTCAAATTTCAATTGACCACTGAAATTCATGATCAAGTCTTGGGATATTACGTAAAGTCATTGATTTTTTTCCCGTTCTCGTACGTATTATTTGATTAGGTTATTTAGCAAGCCTACATTCAAGTACTCATTAATTCATCTTATAGGTTTTCAAAGTTCATGGCTGAATACAGTAAAAGCAGGGATCTGGTTGGTACCGCAGACGAAATGGTTGTAAAACCTGCCAGAGACGCAATAGCGGCCTTGTTCGAAGTGTGGGAATGGTAGATTGCGGCTAGATATAAATAATTGACATTTGATATTTGTATAATAACTGGCATATGTGTGTACTGAAGAGGAAGATTTGTCATTACTATTTAATTCTTAATATTGAAGTGGGCGACAGATTAATAACAATATTGGTCGATCAATACACCCCAACAATATTAAGGTGTTAAAGTGTTCAACATGACGGTGACGCTCGACTTCCATTATGTATACTATATAGTCACATTTTTTTTCCTGTATAACAGATACGTTTTTATTAGCCTCATGTAAACCGCAGAAATGGGATAAATATGCACTTTTGGCTTTTTTGAGACTGTAATTAAGGTTGTGCTTTTGTGGATTTTATGTCCGGATACATATTTAATTTTCCAAACGGATACGCTAGTTATATTTATCATATCAGTATCTGTGTGTTTCAATCGTGTAACTTACGATGATATCAGCAATCAACAACCCATATGTGTTTATAATTGTCTCTCTAGAATCCTATCCATCTTACTTGGGGGTTCTTTTCATTCCTCAACTACGATGGACGGTAGATGTTCCACGCGAATGTTCAGCAAAGCTGGCAAGGGCACACAAGCCATTGGGCGGTACGCAACGGACTGACGACCAGTTAATCTCGACAGTGATAGAGAAATATTCATAGTGTTGTAGGGAATTCTTGTGCCGGATCAATTGGATTGTTATCATCGCATCAATTATTTTGATTGAACCCGAGGTCTACGTGGATCTGTGTAGTCGAATGCATACGAATGGCATACATGGATTCAGCGGTCATGTTTCGGGTAAACTATCAGGTGTTGGATCAACTTCGGAAATTTAGGGTCCGCGACAAAACTCTTGCGTTTCAGGATTCAGGAGCAGCGAGGCCGAAGAAAATTCGCTATTCCGGAGACCTTTTTGTTAATTTTCATGTCTTTTTGAAAAAGCAGTAAAATATGTTAAAGGACAAGCGATCGAATCTAATTCTCATCATTTGCTTGCTGATTCTGCAACTCGCACCCCGGGCGATTTCATCCAGGTTCCAGCCAGTGACAATTACATCTGAACCAGTCGATTCTAGCAAACCTTTACCTTTTGATGCATTCAAGTCTGATTTACCATGTCCGGCGGGAGTGCTGTGCAAATCATCGTCAAAAGCTATTGCCAAAGCCGCCCTTTCGTCAGCTACTTGGAAACTCAATGAGCCCGTCACACTGTTCGTTCAGACCTCAAATTTCAATGACGATGAAGTCTTTTATCTCGTTGTTGAATTGTATCGCTTGGAACCCCGGTCCCTTACCAACCCGATTCAACTTCCAGCAGCATTACTTAACATGCCGAAATATCAGTATGAAGGCGCCGTAATACGGAAATATGATAAACTTTTACCGAATATGTATTACAGAGTCACTTTCACGCCGCCGTCGTTTTTAAAATCCGGAAACTACCTGGTCGTGGTGTCGCATCATAAAAAAGAATTTTCGGTTGATTATGAAAGCATCCACTTATCTGTTCAAGCTACCGTCTCATTCGAACGATCGCAGTTACTTGATACTAAGTCGTTTTGGTCTCGTTTAAGATTCAAACCGGCTGGAGTTAGAGGTCAGACGACACCAACTATAGGTAGTCTTGATGATGTTACATCCTCCGATGTCATACAGCTGCTCTTCAATTCAATCGATTCTGTCACCGAACTATGTTCTCTCTGTTCCTCTTCTCGAAACCTGCAAGGGATTTGCGATAGGCTTTTGTCAGAATCTGTGTTCCCGCCTGATTTACAGTATCCTACGCATACCGATATTTTGATAACAGCACCAGTAAATGGTGACGATGCTTCTAAATTGTCTACACGCTCTGTATGCCGCCTCGCACGTATTGATGTTCTATTGCAGAAACTGGAATTCAAATTACTATCCATCGCTGGAGCTCAGAATTCCGAGTACGACACTATTCCAAATATTCGGTCGCATTTGGTTTCAGATCATAAAGAGCTACCGAGGCATCTGTCAATATGGACATATCCGAATCTTTATTATCAAATCGGGACGGATCTCGCCAATAGATTCAATTTAGTCAAAATTTCATTCGATTTTTTCTTTTTCAAGATTAAGTACAAACCTGTGCCAAAAATAACGGAAACCATTAGTCTGGAAGAGCTGGAGAAGAAAGTTCAATATTTAACCGACCTGCCCAAGAGTATTGGTTTCAAATCTCAAATTACTTCCGAAATTCTTGCTCAATGCTTTGGCTATTATGTATGGGCAATACTTTTCTTTCCCTTCTCGTACGTATCATTTAATTAAGTTAAATATCAAGAGTACCAACAAGTATTCACAAATTCACATTACAGGTGTTCAAACTTAAAGGCCGAGTACAATAGAAACAAAGATCTGGTCGGCACCGCGGACGAAATGGTTATAAAACCTGCCAGAAACGCCATATCGGGTTTATTAGAAGTGTGGGCATGGTAGACCGCTGCTAGATAAGAATTAATTATTCCTTAATTACTATCAAATGATAAAAGCATATGGTTATATTAATAATAACCAGTTAGTATTACTAGTAAATAACTAATAATGATGTGGTATCGGACCTTATTAACAAAATTGGTCGAATAATACGACCAGCCAAATTGAGGTATTCAACATAATGGTGGCCTTTTCCGTCCATTCTGTTAACCACTTGAAGAAAGAAGCCAGTCAATTTTATGGATATTTGTGATTTTGCTTTCCTATAATTGTTAAAAATCCATTGAATCAACGAACAATTACTTCTAAGAATCTAGCCGGTTTCTATACTTGTGGGACATGATTCGCTTGGCTCTAGTTTTGCAGACCAGTGGAATCGAGATCAATGTCTAGATTTCTTCCTAAGGGGGAATAATCAAAAATTTGATTATGAGTTTGTACATATTTTTTGATCAATGGCGCATCCAGTATTCGTGCCACGATTCGTTTAAGAACTAGCAAGCTGTTTCATCGCCAGCAGGAGCCCGCACAAGGGGAAGCGTGTTCTACGGATCTACATTATATTTTGTTGCATTAGACAGGATGAATGTTTTCGAAGTTTGACATGATGCAAAGCAACATTGATGTCCAATGCGGGCATTAGAATTTCTCAAGAAAATCGGTTAGTTCATTCTGTTTGGCTTTCATGAGAGAGCTAGGATATCCTTAATTCTTTGCTTACATCAGAGTGAAAACAATTGGGCCGATATGCACTTGAATCATATCCTCCTGTTCACCTCTTTGCTCACCCTGTTGCTCCCAACTCCAGCTGCAGCATTTAAGTTTCAACCTGTAACAGTCAAAGTTGAGCCAGTCGATTCTGACAAACCTTCACCGTTTGATGGAATCGAATCTGGCCTGCCATGTCCGGCCGGACTGCCGTGTGAAATATCGTCGAAGGACATCGTCAGAGCAGCCCTCTCGTCCTCTACTTGGACTCTTAATAAGCCGATCACATTAATT
Organism: Paraphysoderma sedebokerense; assembly: GCA_025602915.1. Taxonomy (NCBI): domain Eukaryota; kingdom Fungi; phylum Blastocladiomycota; class Physodermatomycetes; order Physodermatales; family Physodermataceae; genus Paraphysoderma; species Paraphysoderma sedebokerense. The sequence goes on from JAHLJZ010000067.1 coordinate 123,975, forward strand.
CTGCAGACTTCAGATGAAATGAGCGACCGCGGAATCATACTTAACGTAGATCTGTATCGTTTGGAATCCCGCTCAATCGAAAATTCAAAAAAAATTGTGTCGAATTCGCCCGAAATACCGAAGTTTTACTACGAGGGGTCAGTGATTAGAGGTTACCACTTACTTACAAGAGATAAGTATTACATTGTCACCTTTACGCCGCCGTATTTTCTTAACCCCGGAGATTACTCGGTCGTCGTTTCGCATCATAAAAAAGATCGTCTGTGGATCAGAGAGAAGATTCACATATCAGTCAAAGCAACCACCTCGTTCCATCGATGGCAGCTACCCGAGGTGGAAACAATAGCATCAGCGTCATATGATCAAAGTGTACCAAGCCGAAACACCGCCAATCTTAATGATATTGCAGTTCCAGACCATTTACTTGGAGTACTCAAATCCATAGACTCCGTGACCGATTTATGTGCTTTATGCTCTGCATCCCGTACACTTCAACTGGCTTGTGATGTATTGTTGGCAAAAAAGTTCCCCGCTGATTTACAGTATACTGAGCATACTGTAAACATGATAAAAACGTCGAATAACGACAAAGCTCAGTTGTCTACCCGAAGCGTATGCCAACTGTCACATGTCAATGTTCTGTTGCAGAGACTTGAATTCAAGCTATTGAGCATTTACAACGTGTTATCTGTATCTGGGTTCGACATTCTCAAAAGTAGACGTGAAAATGTGATCGCTCAATCTATGGAAATACCTCATCACTTGACTATGTGGCAACATCCTAATTTGTACTATCACATTGGAACTAATTTCGTTGACCGACTTAATTACCTCAAGACTTCATTTGATAATTATTTCCATAATATCAATTATGAAAAATTACCCGAAATTAAGGAACCTATCAGTCTTGAAGAATTAGAGGATAAAGCAAAGCATCTATTGAATTTACCCAATAAGAAAATTCAAATGGCTAGGAAACTTCTCATGTCCTGTGCTTTGAATTACGTGCCAACATTACTATGCTTTCCGCTTACGTATGTACCACTTCTTTGATACAATTTGACTCAGAGAGCATCCTAATCTTACTCATTTCCTTCGTGATCAATCAAACAGATGTTATATGATGGTGTCAGGCGTTGTCAACGATGTAATAAAACTTGAAGACCTTTCGAATGCTCTGATCGAGCCAGCTAGGAATTTACTGAAATTGTCAGAATTGTGGGATTGGTAGATCGCAACATATGCATGTTTCCAAATAGTAAAGCTGAGTTCAAATAGAAATAAATTAATATGTATATTATTTCGGAATGGCACATGGAAAAGTCACCGATATATTACATTGAAGTACTATCATACTGATTGCTAATGTTGCATTAAAAAATGAATGATTTGTGTCTAAAGCAGGACGCTTTTTACTAAGCCAATCCAGAAGTAATTTCAATGTTTGATTATTCCAAGACAGCAATACTCTAATTATTTCCACTAAGTTTTGAATTCAAGAAAACAAATAATCTCTAAACAACGAGAATCATCAGTTAGTTTACCTTCTTCTAGCTTCGAAGCGGTGATTTTGGACTAGGGCAAAGGGTTTTTACCCATCCAGAGAATGAAGAACGAATAGCTGCAGAGCATCGAATGAGAGAATACACAAGCCGTGACAGGCTGACGATTTGATGTTTCAAATTGGTGTGCATTCTACATAGCCGTTCATTCTATTTGCAAAACCAGTAATGTGGATGTCCATTCTTCAAATATCAGCCGTACAGTGGTTCAGTACTATCGATGGATAATTTAAAATGATCACAAATTATGTTTGTTCTTGCCGTGAGGGAGGGCTCATGGCCAAATGGATAAGGCGCTTGACTACGAATCAAGAGATTCCAGGAAACAGATATACAACCGCGCAGCGGACAATGAGTCTGTGACGGGGTTGTTTGACATTGAATACAAATCCTTCGACATTATCAATGCTTATCGACGTCCTTTTGTTTGCCCCTAACTGTTCCTTAATGTGCACCAGGAAACAGCGGCCTATTGTCACGGTGGAGAATTGGGCCTCGGGTACACGATATGTCATATCGTTTTGATTTAATTGTTCAAATTGGCTAGTTCGATCTGTCTTTCTCTCATAAGAGAACTAGGGGATCTTTAATTTTTGCCTGACATTTAGAGTGAAAACGGTTGGGCCAATATGCACTTAACGACTATCCTCCTGTTCACAATTTTGCTCACCCTGCTGCTCGCATCAACCACCGCAGCATACAAATTTCAACCTGTAACGGTGAAAGTTGAGCGAGTCGATTCTGGCAAGCCTTCGCCGTTTGATGGAATCGAATCTGGCCTGCCATGTCCGGCCGGACTGCCGTGTGAAATATCGTCGAAGGACATCGTCAGAGCAGCCCTCTCGTCCTCTACTTGGACTCTTAATAAGCCGATCACATTAATTCTGCAGACTTCAGATGAAATGAGCGACCGCGGAATCATACTTAACGTAGATCTGTATCGTTTGGAATCCCGCTCAATCGAAAATTCAAAAAAAATTGTGTCGAATTCGCCCGAAATACCGAAGTTTTACTACGAGGGGTCAGTGATTAGAGGTTACCACTTACTTACAAGAGATAAGTATTACATTGTCACCTTTACGCCGCCGTATTTTCTTAACCCCGGAGATTACTCGGTCGTCGTTTCGCATCATAAAAAAGATCGTCTGTGGATCAGAGAGAAGATTCACATATCAGTCAAAGCAACCACCTCGTTCCATCGATGGCAGCTACCCGAGGTGGAAACAATAGCATCAGCGTCATATGATCAAAGTGTACCAAGCCGAAACACCGCCAATCTTAATGATATTGCAGTTCCAGACCATTTACTTGGAGTACTCAAATCCATAGACTCCGTGACCGATTTATGTGCTTTATGCTCTGCATCCCGTACACTTCAACTGGCTTGTGATGTATTGTTGGCAAAAAAGTTCCCCGCTGATTTACAGTATACTGAGCATACTGTAAACATGATAAAAACGTCGAATAACGACAAAGCTCAGTTGTCTACCCGAAGCGTATGCCAACTGTCACATGTCAATGTTCTGTTGCAGAGACTTGAATTCAAGCTATTGAGCATTTACAACGTGTTATCTGTATCTGGGTTCGACATTCTCAAAAGTAGACGTGAAAATGTGATCGCTCAATCTATGGAAATACCTCATCACTTGACTATGTGGCAACATCCTAATTTGTACTATCACATTGGAACTAATTTCGTTGACCGACTTAATTACCTCAAGACTTCATTTGATAATTATTTCCATAATATCAATTATGAAAAATTACCCGAAATTAAGGAACCTATCAGTCTTGAAGAATTAGAGGATAAAGCAAAGCATCTATTGAATTTACCCAATAAGAAAATTCAAATGGCTAGGAAACTTCTCATGTCCTGTGCTTTGAATTACGTGCCAACATTACTATGCTTTCCGCTTACGTATGTACCACTTCTTTGATACAATTTGACTCAGAGAGCATCCTAATCTTACTCATTTCCTTCGTGATCAATCAAACAGATGTTATATGATGGTGTCAGGCGTTGTCAACGATGTAATAAAACTTGAAGACCTTTCGAATGCTCTGATCGAGCCAGCTAGGAATTTACTGAAATTGTCAGAATTGTGGGATTGGTAGATCGCAACATATGCATGTTTCCAAATAGTAAAGCTGAGTTCAAATAGAAATAAATTAATATGTATATTATTTCGGAATGGCACATGGAAAAGTCACCGATATATTACATTGAAGTACTATCATACTGATTGCTAATGTTGCATTAAAAAATGAATGATTTGTGTCTAAAGCAGGACGCTTTTTACTAAGCCAATCCAGAAGTAATTTCAATGTTTGATTATTCCAAGACAGCAATACTCTAATTATTTCCACTAAGTTTTGAATTCAAGAAAACAAATAATCTCTAAACAACGAGAATCATCAGTTAGTTTACCTTCTTCTAGCTTCGAAGCGGTGATTTTGGACTAGGGCAAAGGGTTTTTACCCATCCAGAGAATGAAGAACGAATAGCTGCAGAGCATCGAATGAGAGAATACACAAGCCGTGACAGGCTGACGATTTGATGTTTCAAATTGGTGTGCATTCTACATAGCCGTTCATTCTATTTGCAAAACCAGTAATGTGGATGTCCATTCTTCAAATATCAGCCGTACAGTGGTTCAGTACTATCGATGGATAATTTAAAATGATCACAAATTATGTTTGTTCTTGCCGTGAGGGAGGGCTCATGGCCAAATGGATAAGGCGCTTGACTACGAATCAAGAGATTCCAGG
>JAHLJZ010000068.1:0-126412 GCA_025602915.1 Paraphysoderma sedebokerense
TTCTCGTATAATCTAGATATATACTTCGTCCCTTCGGGCCTCGTATAATCCATATTTTCAATTAGCCCAACCATACTTGTTTTTCGTTCCCAATAATTAACCTGCTCATTCAGTTCTATCGTCATCATCCCGATATCAGAACTTGATTGTACATAAAGAATGAGTGTTATTAGTGCAATCATACATGTAAGCATTTGTAAAACTTATAACTTTGGGATATTTTGAATCAATCGGATGACCTTCATAGAAATATAGGCCAATGTTGGGTATGTATAAATGCACTCTGATCCGACAGACAGATACATGTAGAATAGATATTCGAGAAGATGGTGGTTTCAGTGGCTGCTCTTTGATGTTGAAGTTGATAAGGGCATTTGTTTCACACATTGGTGTTTGCAAAAAATGAAACTATGAAAAGTTAATGACAATTTTCGTTAAGATGCAAGAAGCGAGGCAAACGTTAGTTTCAAAGCAAGCACTAAAGCCTGAATTTGGTCTTGGGGACTCAGTGGTTTACCTAAAACCGAGGTCGCCAGGACCTCGTTAAGGGTATGATGCAGCATGGCAGGCGATAGCGTCGTTAGATCATACCGAGGTAGTGTATTTCGTACTCGTTTATTTCGATCTGAATAAGCTCTGACTGTACAAGATATCGTCGAACGTCTCATGAAGGATACGACCATCGTGATGTCCCGGGAACATATTTTGCCATATTATTCCCCAATATCTTTCGCTCAGACATTCCGGCCAATCGTCTGGAGATGAATGTAAATACTGGAATTATGCCTAACCGCATCGGTTGTTTTTCTTCAATATATATATTATAAATAAACAATTAATATAGAACCTAAAAGTTAATTTAAAGAAAGTTAATTTGAATACGAAATTGATAACACGTATTGAAGACATCCTCCTTCAGAATATTTAAAGATGACTATCATTCATCCATTAACAGCATGTGTATAAAAAGCGAAAGAGAATCAAGGAAAGGTAGTAAGCGTCACGAGTAGTGTACAAATATATAAAATTATATAGTCAGAAGTAATCTCAATTCGAAGGGTTATGAATTTGTGACGTTTTTCGGCGACAGATAATTAAAGCATTTTCTACTGCCATATGAGATATATTGAAAATTGATATAACTCTTTCAAGTGCTGAGATTTAGAGCAAGATCAGAATGTTCATTTAGGAAGTAGAGGGTTTCCTTTTATAGACAAGTAATGATCTAAATATAGACTTAAGTAATTATACTTCATTGTTTCGCTCAAAGAACGTTTATACCTTCCTGGGCGTCTCGTGACCAGGAATTTGCAAAGACAAAATTGAAACAATCTCTCTGATCTTTTAATGAGTTTTCTATCTTGCGCAGTCTCGTGTACCATTCTTGTAGAGAACCAGAAGGTAGATGCTTGATAGATCGATTGGAGTCCAGAGGGATGCCTGAATGTATGATTCACACACATCTCGTATAATCGAGATATATACTTCGCCAATACGTGGCTCCTATAATCAACATTCTGCGGAATAAACACTTAAACTACGCGTTGAGGCGTTTTATCATGTACGCTGCATGATCGGCCACTTTTTTAAAACTAATATAACAAATATTAACTGCTAAGTTAACTACATTATCGTACAATGAGTGATTTAATGTAACATAACTAAGACAAATATTGACAACATTGAGCAACAATGTTCAGAAGCTCTAGTTGAAACTAAGGAATACCATATTTCCTGGGGCAACTATCAAGATCCCTGTATAAGGATGACGATTTTGCGGAGTCTCGTTCCTTCATTACTTTGAATGAATTCAAACTTTATTATCAGAGATTGCAATTTACTGGCAGCCTGCTTACAAGTAAAGTAATTACATACACACCCAGTATCTGGCAGGATATCCTGGGGACATCCTAGGGCAAAATATGTCCCCGGGACATCGCGTGCGAGAGGTCTCCAGAAGGTCCTCGTCAAAGGATATCCCGGTGACATCGCGATGGCAACATCCCCGACATATGTGGGTATCAGGATGTCCCCAGGATATCTTGGAATAAGATGTCTCTATGACAAGTCAGAAAAATCATCCATCGCCGTGACATCTCAACGTCAGAATGTCTTGGTGATAGCGTTCATGAGGCGACTCCATGGAGGTTATCATTTACAGTGGGAGGTATTAAGAACGATTTTTAAATATTAAAAAAGATACATAATGGTGATTATACGAGCCAGTGAATTATATAATTATCACGAAATGCACCTCCTCGGCATGATCACAACAAGTTTATCGCCTGCCATTGTCGTGAAGAATCACTGAGAGTAGTAGGGAAGAATCACGACTCTAGAATCTATAGAGATGTTTGACAAGGTTGAGCAATAGCTTTCCAGAATTAACAATTATGTCAACGTTGTCTCTGCCTTCTGCATTCAATCCCGTTTCGGCCAACATCTGTTGATCAAACAGCAATGTCAACTTTCAATAAAAAGGTCATCAGATTATTGTAATAATAAATTAACCTCTGCAGCTGGGATCACCTGAGATATGGGCGTTCGAACTGTTTAGGGGAAGATGGAATATTTTCAGAAGGATTACAGGAGTAATTAATGAGTTTAGTAGCCATACCTAATAAGGGGAAGTTTTGTCGTAATTAAATTGGTACACATTAACGAAATGAAAGATAGTATAAGTATTCCAAGGAAGGACGTTTTCAGTACCGACTTATTATATCTGTATTGAAGGTCACTTTCTTTTCATTATGTGATGAGCAAGAGATTTTTATATGATAGATTCATATTCTTAAACGACAAATACGACGTCGAGCTCAGTACAGTTTTACTCTACATGATACGACTATCAGCGGCTGTTGACCCGGACTCCACCAAAATAATGTCACGAAGACTTATTTAGATACAGGGATATGAATTTAGTATAGGATTTATTTAGGCTGAACTGGTTGTTCGGTAGGCTTCGATACAAATATAATTAGTTCGTCGTTAAAATATAAACAATTAAGAATATGAATCTGTCAAGGTCCCCAACACTCAGGGCGGCATGAGCTCACTCAAGCTGACCACAGCCGCTGATAGTCGTATCATGTAGAGTAAAACTGTACTGAGCTCGACGTCGTATTTGTCGTTTAGAAACACCTTATTTCGACGATTTTTGGGCAAGGATGCCATCCACTTTGCATCCAATTGAGGTACCTGCTGTTCACCCAGTATCTTGAAACGCGGAATCTGATCCACTATCGCCTTCTTTTCATGTTTTGAAAGGCAAAAAAATCGAAAACTGAAGCTTTCCCTGAGACAGTAACTTTCGACTGCTTTTGACAGAGGCTTTGCATCCATTTCTTTCTTCAATACGGGAACGGTCAGCGGCTGCACCTCGTACTCCGTGAAACTTTGGTTTTCTTCTGCTTCAGGATCCTGAATGCGATAGTCAACTAGCTAAATCTTCATCGGTAATTTTCAATTCTGGAACAGGTGACAGCTCCCTACGCCGCTTGTTACTGCCCATGTCGATCTCATCGCCTCTCGGGCTTTTTTGATTGTCTGTAGACATATTGTAGATAAGTTTCAAATTCTAGTATAAAAATAACTGTGAGCTGTGCGCTGCTACATGTGTGGGTCTCTACCCCAAACTGGGCTTCCCAAAAAATACATGAAGGGTGTGGGTGGGTGGGATGAGCATATTAATTATAGTCACTCGCTTCTCGTATAATGTGCAGCAGAACATTTTTTCTTTTACAAAAACTCCTTCCTTTTATAAACAGCCCACAGTCATACAACTGATTCTCAGCTCCAAAATCCAAGACACAATGTTAGAGCTTCTTAGAACAAATATCGAATCCCTAAATTATGCAAAGGCAAAAAACTACTATGCTTGCTTTTTTCCTTACAAAGAATACCAAGACATTAAATCTTTCGCTTTGCCACCACTATGAACCAAGACCGATCTCTCAATGTCAGATGTTAAGAATTCCAACAGCTCCATGTCTTTCCGAGTTATTATGGACCAAGAAAGGACGTGAAGACGTCGAGAGAACGATACCAACCCCAGTTTTGAATGTAAGATTTTAAAGAAGCCCGTGTGAGAAACAATGGTATATGCAACAACTAATAAACGAAAGGAATCATGACATACACACGCCAACTCTTCGAACCCCTGCCAGTCCAAATATATTGACGTCTAGGTCAGGACTAGGCAAGTTTAAGATCACCAAATCTGAGTTGCGACTATGATGGTTCATCTCTGTTCTTAATTGAATTGCCGTTTTCGCTTTAAAAAAAGGGGGAATGTAACCAATATGTTGGCTGTTCCCAGTCGAATCTTCGGCCACATCTGCTAGCTCTGTTAGTTTTTGCTTCGCATTCGCATTTCTAAATCGCGGAGAATGGAAATGAGAAGTGATTGGGCGCTTCTTATGATGCGGAAACATATAATGATGATGTCGATGCGCTTGAGAGTTTGAAGTCTCTGTGTCTTCAATCTCCACCTCAGAGAAAGCCCCATGCGCATTTACAAATTCTGGATTTGATGGATGTAGGACTGAAGACACCGGTGTATGTCCTTGGACAGTTAAACCGGGCAAACCAGCAGTATCGAGTTCCGAAGGCAACGATGACCCTGCTGTATCGTCATTCATACCGCCATAATTCTGCGAAGGTAAATCAGTTTTTTCCAAGTGATGTTGGTGCTGATGATGTTTCTGTAAATCCTTCTCAACAGACTCAATCCATGAATTTTGGCGTTTCAATGTTTCGTTCTTTCTTACACTGCCACCTGCTATGTTATCCGCGGTACTTGCCCGTGTGCGTTTTCTTCCTCTCTCTTCGGCTGGCCCTATCCCTTCCTCTTCATCAGAATCTCCTGACGTGGTAGTTATTTCTTCGTCTGTGGTGTCATTATCTATGCCAGCTTCTTCATGATGCATCTCCCTTGCCAACCTATCAGCCATTAACCCAAATTTAAAAGCCTGCCCGCGCGAAAGCGAGGCGGAACGAGACGAGCAAGATTTTGGCGATGATGAACGACCTTCCGGGGAGGGTTTTGATTGTAGAGGCACAACATCGAGAATATCCGACATATCCAATGTTATTATGATGATTTCGTCGACCTTTTACTAATAATGTCAGATCAACATTTGCAGACGACAATAGCATAGACCCATACCTCGATTCGTAACAATGCAAGATATTTTCTCAGTTCTAACTCCATTTCAACTACGTTGTCCGTTACATGGGCGGAGGCAAACAATCGAACAGAGCAATTTTTCCAAACTAGATAGAAGAATTGTTTACAATTTAGTGACCAGTTATTCACATTTTAGTTTAGGTCCGCATTTGATGGGTGGTCAATAACAATGAGACGCTGTAGACGCTGAAAATTTATACCTTGATGCTGCCGCAAAATAAACGCTAGTAAAAGTATGAGTGGGCCGTCATTGATTATCCACCAAATGTCGATCCTACATTTCGAATGAGTCAGGAGAAGAGAACATTGAGCAGTTATGCCAACCGGCAAAGTCAACTCACGTTCCACTCAATTCATCCTCATTGGTCGGAAAATTCTGTAAACCTTTACAAATGAATGTTGATAGTCCACCACGTTTTGCCTGTGAATCGATTTTTCAGCTTTTGTCATTTGGAGTTTCTTATTCTTTGCTTACACCGACTTACCATTTTCCATAAGTCCCTTAATTCCCTCACTGATTTGACATTTTCCTCCCACGATGATTTGTCAGGCCATCCACAAACAACTGAATTCGGACTAAGTTCACCGAGCCCTGCCGTTTGCAGTAGTATTTGCTGTCCTATTCTGACACTAGGACTACTAAAGACTTTGACAAAGCCATCCACATTTTCTTCCTTCATTGCCAATTGCAATCGCACACTTCGACGCATTACAACATCGGCGACTACGTTACGCGAGTCCAGTGATAAAGATACGTCTGGAAGTTCCGAAAGGGCTTTGCGGACGTTGGAAGCAGTTCGAGATTCTTCACTTGTTGTAACGATATGCGCTGTAATTCCCCCGGGCAGGGTAATCATTCATTACCATTGTCCGAAATGGAAAGGCTCCAAAGAGATGCATACAAAGAATACACAAACCCCCTCTAACACTTAATTGGCTGATGAAAGACAATAATCGTCTATAACGCAGCTGCCCATCTGGTCGTAAGCTTACAAATGCCAAAATATGAGGTCTCCAAACGATTTCAGCTCCTTTCTCCGGCGTAGACACGGTTGAGTTAGTGCTATCTTGACGATAACCATAGACTATGTCGAGAGTTTCCGTTCGTGGTAAATCAATCTGAAATTTGCGCATGGCGAGCTGAAGTTCCGCGTCTTGAACCGCTAGAAGGTGATGCATTGCGAGGGAGTACAGAAGGCCATGAACCGCTGTAAAAGAAGAGAAAAATTTCGATATAGTTATTTTCTATTGGAAATATTATTGTTATGTGCTGCAAATACTCACCATGGCCCCAGCTATTACGATGTCCATATAATTGTATCAATAATGTCACCACCGCCGTAATTACTAGAATTAACAGTCCAGCCCCCCAATTAATGACAAACATTATCACTAAGCAGCCAATTAGCCCCATTAAGCTCAGAAGCCAATGATAGTACTTATACGTCGGCCTCCAACTAGGATTTGGGAATATTCCCAAAAGAAACGTCGCAAAATTGGTAAATCCGTAGCAAAGAATGAATGTCATGGAAACAATGGATGCTAGCGCCTCTAGTTCGGTTATAAAAATAAACGGAACAGTAAAGAGAATGGTAACGATAACTGCAAATCTAGGTTCACCGTTTTTGAGATGATGAATGGGAATATAGGGAACGTGAGGAAGGATTCGTGTGACTGATAATGTGTTCAAAACTTTTGAAGCTAATGCGCAGCAATGTAACGCCGACCCTATTATGTCCAAGTTAAATTGAGGCGATTCCGATAGTATATTATGGTAATTCATACCTTGTCCCACTAGAAACAATCCAATGATTGCAATCCACGGACTCGGAAAGGCAATTTCAGGAATTATCATCACGTTGCTAAGAAGTAATTCCCTTTTCACCACACTTCCAATTAAGAGAAACAATGTCACGTAAAGAGTCGTACTGGTAGCGACTGCACCAAATGCCCCAGTCGGAATACTTTTAAATGGATGTTTCAAGTTCATAGCGTTATTTGTGCCGGAGAAGATGCCGACGAAGCATGGAAGAAGGAGGGATATGGCATCCTTAAATGAGAATGAAGAATGGGGGTAGAGATTGGAACGGAGAGTTTCAATTGATAAACCGGTAACCTGGTGATTAAAATTGTGATGATTAAAGCGAGGGGCCGTAAAGAGACCGAGGAAAACCGCGAGAAACGCGAGTATTAAAGCAAGAAGGAAAAACATGGCAAGGCTATCGACCAGGAGAATAAGCCTTAGGAAAACCATCGCTTCATAATGAAAGAACATGAATAATTCTACTAACCGATGGACGATGCTTTTACCGATAAAAGCAGAGGCTCCAATGAACAGCAAGCAACCAGACGAGATGATGACTTGGTCCCACAGTGTGTCATCGGTAATCGACAAGTCGGTCGCCTCTATCAGGCCCTGCACAGAACCCACGACTTAAAAGGACAGAATTAATGAAAGTGACATGATAGAACAGTGCACGGCCTGATAATCGAGTAAGATTGTGATGCCAAACCTTCGACGCTAATGAAAATCGCGACGCCAATACAATAAATCAAAGATATAGCCCCTCCAATACCAGTTCCCAACGACTTTGTCAGTATATGTAATACGCCACCAGTCGGAACACCATTTGTAGCAATTGCTGAAATAGAAGCGACTGTTATAGCCACCGTAAGCGCTGAAATGAATGTGATCGCTGTGGGGTGACCATAGCGGACCAGGAATAGAAGGAATAAGTTGAAAAATATGTTCACGAAGCCAAGTGCAAATTAAAAATCTACCAACCTATAGAGCAAAGTACACCAGCCTCCCCCACGATATATCCAAATCGGATAAAAATCAACACACTCCATGCGAACTCACATGTCGGTACCAGCACTCCTTTGAAGGTACCCAACTTCATATTACCATGGTCCGCTTTATCTACTCGTATACTTGAAACACGCTCATCCAGCGGCAAACCAAATCCATTTGCGATATGCAACTGATCATCGTCGTCAAAGCTAATAAGATGTCCATTTCCGGTTGAGGTTGCAGCATAGTTATGCAGCTTCTCACTGGGGTCACAATTGACAGAGGTTTGAAATTGCAAATGCCGATTCGAAGTGGCAGAGGTCAGAAGAGGTGTTGTAGCAGATGGCTCTGATTCTTCAGTCAATGGATAGGGGGAGGGTAAAGAATCTGGCGAAGACGGTGCTTCTGAAGTCACAGAGGCGGGATCGGTTATGGTGACTTTTATTTCGGGTATTTTCGTCATCACCGATTTCTAAATTTAAACAGCTTGACAGAGGAATATGAGAGCATATAGATACAAAAGGCCTTATATCAGACAAGTAGTAAAAGGTCTAAAGACAGGATAAAAATTCCTGACATTAAGCGGATCGTGATAGCGATTGATGACATCACTGCAATTTCGCGTCAACCGGACTTCAATAGATTGTACTTCCCAATTTCAATCTATTTGAGTGATACCGCATTACCTGAGAAACGAAAACTGCCATTAACAATTGCACTATGAATTCAGCTATGGGGTGGTGATTTATTCGTAATATCATCTGACCTGTACAACATTTACACTATGAATGCCAGTATACCAACAATGTTACCTTCCTTCAGATACCGACAGTTTTTCCCTTCTCCATTTTTCCATTTCCTCTTTTGCATTATTAGTATCCTCTTCGTCCCATGGAGCAGTTACATCCCACAACAAATCAAATTGTACGTCGAGTTGTTCTGATGCGGGACGGATCCAAATTTCCTCTCGGGTCCTTTTGTGCTATCATCACGAGCAAAAGTGTGGCAATGACAACAGAAAATTTTGAAGTAACAAAACGATGCATTAGAATTCCCGCATTAGCATGAAGATGCTGAGGACTTTAAATGGATGACTCACCCTTTCCCTGTCTTCCTCCATCCTCCTAATTATGGTTTCTTTGGAATACGAAGATGGTTCCTTTCGATCTTTCTTTTTCGATGATTTATTACTGTACAAGGCTCAATAAATCAGAATTATTCAACGATAGGAGAACAGAGAGTGCAAAAACATGATGAAAACCTTGAATCACGAGCGGTTAGCGGCGTTTCCACCTTCGAGATCAGTTGCTCCGTGAATATTTTATGGGATTTGAGAGAGTGGAGAATCTGCAAAAAAAAGAACAGACATATTTAATATTCAGTAGATGAAACAATGGCAATCCGGCAAAAAGATGCAAAGCTTCAATAATAAACCCCACAAATCACAAAGTTGACATAACATTCAAATGAAAAGGCATCACAACACTATTACCTACCGATCGGACATACGGAACATTAGTATTCCCCATCTGATCATGGGGGCAAACTAATTCTATTATTTTCTGCAAATCTTTCTCTGTCAACTTTCTGTAGCCATCAAATCTGTCTCTGACCGACTGTTGAACGAGTTCGGAGATTGAGTTGAAAATGTTAAGGCGATGTGAGGCCGACGACTAACATCATTTATTATCGTTTATAGAGATTAAGTACAGATGGAAGGGCCACAATAGGTTGAATTCGTTAGTGTTTATTGTCATAATATTGAATACTTTCTCTGTGAGGTTTTAAACAGGCCATACTTTCAGGCCTGACAAAAAATACTGAATAAAGAAGTCCAATCAATACAAATGCAAAAAGATACCTTTTCTAAATCTTCTATCAATAGACCGTACAAGTCATCGTAACATTGTTTATATTTCAGTCCGAACCGAACAACTTTAGATCGTGATGCCTCGGTAGCGGATAACTTTTTTAACAGATTGAAGAATTCCATTCGAATATCAAACAGATCGAGTTCTTCATCATGATCTGCCATGTTAAAGAAAGATGATTATGAATTCTGTCAGGAAATCAATAAGATGTTATGAACGTGATGATTTTCGAATTGTTATGGGATAAATCTCCAAGGAACATCCAGAAGACTCGAATTGGCAGATCGGCATCGTCCTCAAAATCACTCTGACTACATGATACATCAGTCCCCAGATTGTTTGAAATCATTCACATATATTCAAATCATTACATAGTGATGTGCCTTAGTCAATAACCCCACAAGACATTGCATTCACAGTTCAGGTTCCAAGGTTTTTATGATCGAACGAGGCGATGACAGAAACATAAGATATTGAAAGAATAAGACATTCTATCAAAGAACACAAAGCTATATTCCAAGAGAAAAGTCACTCCTGAAGGTGTTCCGTAGAGGACATGGACCGTTTTCATTTCCGATACTTCAACATATCTTCTTTGGGTCCACGGATGGTTTGACGCATTCCTCGATTTCATCAGGCGGGGTCGAATAGGGTCATGAGCTTGAAAAGATTAATACAAATATGAATGCATTTGGACAACATAATGATCTCGGTGGCAATTAATAGGATCATCCAAACAGATAGACGTCAATACAACAATTGAGCAACTAATTGCTAATCATCTGTATTATGCTTTCGCAGAACCTATGCTAGAGGCTATTCTTCCCTTACAACCTCATTCGCTTCCTTTTCTCCTCTTTCTTCCTTCCGAATATCGTCACTAGCATCGTCATCACCCTCTTCCTTGTCATAGTTGTGAACATTCCCTTCATCGTCGATTTCGTCGTACATCTTTTCCGCCAATACATCTTCTTCTGTAATGTTAAGGGCGCGGCCTGTACGTTTCTTGTGCAGATCAGATGCCTTTCTTGCCGACTCCATCCGCGCCTCGAGATCTCGATCGCTAATTTCAAGAGTAAGGGAATCATCATCAGTCAGACGATATGCTCCTGCTAAAGCAATTAAAATTACGGAAAATCATAAAACGTAAACTAAGGTGCGAGTGGCGCACAAGCCATCTCTAAAATCCTCAAATTCGCAGCACAAGGGTATTGAATCCGTGCACATACCCTCTATGTGAGGCTGCAATCAATGAACGTTCCTGATTTTCCTCATGTGTTCTTGGTTCACCATGGTGGCTAGGTTATTAGTAAAAGTATCATTAGTTTCAAATGTATTAACATATATCCGTTTGAAAGAACGTACTGTGGAGTAGTCGAATATTTCTCCATGATGTGACTTGAGGTGTGTGGTTTTTGGGCGCCTTGACTGAGTTGCGACATTGTGATTTTTGAAAATTATGTGAAATGCAGAGGTGGGGGTTATGGGTACATTTCTATAGTGGAATCGACAGAGTTTAATCTGTTCGTTACGTCAGTTCGCGATCTGTACTGACGTCGAAGATAAAGTCATGATGTCATTATGCTGATATATCCGGCGATAAAATTTAATGAAACATTAAGCAAGTATAATTATATCGACTTCATTTCGATGAAAAAGGTCTGATCTTGATGGCAACCAACGAAAACTGGAATAATAGTTTGAGGCTACACGCGCCGGTGCAAAATACAATTGTTTATACGCAATATGGTACAGTGAATACTAGGTTGAAGTTGGCCTAAATTTCGGACGCAAAGGGAAATCAAATATGTCTCAGCTATTACTACATCCATCTCATCATCCAATATCATAAAAAGCGGTCAGCTATTGCCGTGTCAAATTTTAACTTAACACAAAGATCTGATTGTCTCTCCTTTTGTTATACATAAACCCTTAACCCAATCTACAGACTCCAACGAAACGTTATAAACGGGATGTATCGGCTTTAATGTGTTTTTCTTTCTTTTTCCGATAATTAGTTCTTTCGATTCAGTCACTTTGTAGTGGCCATCGTATCCGACAGTTTTAGTGTTCGGCTGTAATGTCGGCGAACGCCCTATAGAAGGTGACTGAATAAATTCAAGCTGATGCTGAGCGACCGAAAGGCCAGAAAGACAATAGCAAGTGTGGTAATAATCAGGGGACCTGCAAGGTTGGAGAAAATAGTGTAAGCATGTTGTAGTGTTTTGGAGACTAACACTAAGTCAAGGCAATACACACTTTCCGGGTTTATCTCGCAGTCCTTTTTTCGCTTGACAACATATCAGAATATACTCCTGCAGCGCTTCTATAAAGACGAGATAACTCTGTGTGAATTACCGAATACACGATTCATATTAAACCGCAAAGTGTGGAAATAATCACCTCGATCGAACAGGTATCCGCCGCCCCATTTCTCGCCTCGTCTGGTCAATTCTGCTTCCACTATTCCAAAGCAACCGCCTACCCAGAAACTATAACATCCATCGACCAGCTTATTAGTTCGCCCGGAAAACCCACCCTCAAGTGTGAGTTGGCGGGACGCGAGCCATTGCTTTTTAAGTTGATCATTCAACGGAAATGTATCAGCGAAAATCCATAACTTTCTTGAAATTACGACATTGACGTACCATTAAGCTTTCAAAATTCAGATCGCCAACTCGCCCTAAAATTTCCAACGCAGCGAGACCGCAGAAGGTGTATCCACCATGAGCTTCAGTATAAGGATACCCCGCTATACCACCTTCGTATGTCTGACATCTGTTCATTGCGGGCGTCAAATTACGTCCGATGTGCGGGTTCCGGTTTCTTATAAGCAAGTACAAACCTTAAGGCAAATTCAGCTGCACCTCTTGAAAGTTCTTCATCTAAGATGTTCAGCAGCGATGCAGTGACAAGAGCGCAATATGTTCCCCTATATTGAATTGAGACTTCAGCATTCTTGAGAACGAATAGGGCGATTAGTCACCCATTCACATACCTCACATCAATTTCACCGTCGTGGCACATCCTAAAACTGCCGTCTTCCGTCTTGACACTGAGCAAGAATTCTCTAAACTTTTCACGGTCAATCATTTCGAATCCTGATGGTTCCTTTAATATTGCGAGGGTAGATACACCGGCGAATGTTGGTGCAAGATGAGGTAGTTGAGCTGATCCACCTCGGAATCCTCCGCATGGATGAATGTGATTTTGCAGCGTTGATATGATGCTGGAGGTACACGCGAATTAATGAAAAAGAATTAGAACTTTCGAACTCACAAATGGAGAATTACCGTTGCTTCATGTCAGAAGTAAATCCGTATCCCATCATATCTAACGAATGAACCATCCAATATATCATAAATGGTTTGGAAGCATCGAGAATTTGAAAACCCCAAGGCAATCCTGACAATGCTGACAGAAGGTACTGTCTGTGTGATGAGGTAGATAAAGATATTCTATCCACATCGGTAAGGAATGGTTAGATCACAATGTCGACTAAACGATCTCTTTTGCAACTAACTTTGACCTATCTCTTTTGGTTGATTCGACATTTGCTTCCAATAAATCATTATTTGCGCCCTTGTCAGAGAGGTTGCCCAACGAGCTTGTCGCTGATTCAGTATCTTCACCTTCTGGAGCAACGCTATAAGAAACTTCATCTTTGTATTCGCTATATAAATCTAATATCAGATTCTCGGTATCCGACTGGTAAATAATTGTAAATCGAATTGTCAACAGACAGATTAATTGAATCAGACGAGACCTCCTTCTGTGGAGCTTCTTTGAATAAACAAGATAGCAACCTGGATTTCGGAAGTCTTTGTGGGCACACCATCGTCATTCTGACATCGCAGTATAAGTGGAATCGGGGATGTTAATATTGGCATTACTTGATATCGTTGCTATGGAATGAAATGTAGAATGGTAATTTGAAACGAAGCAATGGCGCTGGCCTCAGTGCCTTTCGTTTACCCGCGCCATTCATTAGAGCTTTCTTACATCTTGTCGCATTTAAAAGCAACTTCTGTAGGTATGAATATTCGTTCAAGAATTGTAGCTAATATTTACATTGGGATTTATCTGTGCTGAAAGTTCGAGCAATGAATTTGCACAATCCTCTCTGACTTAAACTACGTGCGCAAGCACTTACAAAACGGCCAGATGTGTACTGGACTCTAATTTAATGCAGGAAGATGAAAAAAATGCAGGAAGATGCAGAAGTATCTTCTGATCAGCTGATATCTCAACTGTATTTTATGAATGCCGACAGGGATTGATAGTCTGCTCATGACGAAGACAATCCCGATTGACTTAAAATTGCCGAGTGCAGACGTTCAAGAATTCTCCAGGAAAGCCCGAAGGCCTATTCATAATCTTATTCTTTGTCGAGGACCTCGATCCTCTTCACAACAAAAACAATAAAGGCAGCGCGACAGAGTTTAACCTTTTCGTTTTCGACCTCGTGTGCGTGACAATGCGTAATGCAAATTTGATCGATATTCATACTACAACCGGAACCTTTACGAGAAATACTCCGTAATTTAGTTGATTATAATGTCAGAGCAATTTGAACATACTACATGTGAGATGTGAATTGATTTTTAATGAACCATCCGGGGAAGCGCGCATCTTCTCCAACAGATGCTCTGCTTCAACATCAGCCACAAATCAGAGCACAGTAACGCTCGTCTTCAGTGGGTATTAATGAAAATTGAAGATTGGATATTATTATCAATATTAACAATATTAGTAGAGTGAAATCCTACAACTACACTAGAAATTGTTCACGACTCGCTTTCACATTGCCACGGCCAGCTTTCAAGTCATCTTGAGATAAAGGCGTCTTCCTTTCCACAAATGGGTGACTCTTAACACCTCTAGCTCCTTGTGTATGTTCCGACAATTGTGTATCGACTGGAACAACTTTGACTTCCTTATTCCAAAATGTTTTGCCGCATACTTCTTCAATGTCATTCCTATAACTTCTTCCTTCACCCATACTCCAATAGTAGATCAAGGGTTGAACACCAATAGGTTGAATGTACTGCGGGTTCCAGTATAGGCGATTCCATTCTGTGCATAGAACATTGGTGTATTTCTTTTTATCGAAATGTTTATCCGTAGTACGATTTGGGTCAAAGAAGTAATTGTTGTACGAAAAATAGGCCAGTTCTACAGCGTACTGATTCGTCTCAAACCCATCAATGGTGACGTTGAATGGCTTGCATGCTGCTTTTGTCGCTTTTTCGTTTGCCCAAGTGCGATAAACAGAGTACTGATTGTGGGGGGCATAGTCGACGATTGGTTGAGCACACGAAGAATTGATTGCTTTCGAGACAGTAATCAACGAGTCGACGCAAGTAGAGTTACATAAAAACTCGGGAGTCGAAAAGAAAGGCGAAGAATGATGACATTGGCTGATGGATTTGTTGGTTGCTGGGTCAGCAATTAGAGAGCGCACTGTGGATTGACATTTCTCGGAGTTGATTCTAAGGTGCATAAAAAACGGGGGAAGGTTCGGGATTGCGAATTTGTCATCTGCAGTAGCATGGCCTTGAATGGATGATGCTGTCGGCGGGGACGATAATGACGACTTCAGCAGTGGTTTTTGAATGCCAAGGCTGGAAGAGAATGTCACAGTGACAGATAAAAGTACGACGACCAAGGTCAATTTTGATATCGACATCATCTGTCCTTGCTGGTTGTACTAATATACGAATTCGCTGATATGAATAGAGCAGGTATGCTTCGCTCTTCCGAGAATGAGAAACAAGGTGTGGACTTTATATTAGGTAGGATTTGCGGGTAATATCTACGCAGACAGGGAAGACAGGCGTTAACAGCGTTTTGCAGCTAAATATACTCGACAGCAGAAACCAGAAACAACGGTGAACTATATATCGAAAATCTTGCAAGAAAGCCCTCGAGTCGAATGTGCCGCGGTTGGCGTGGGACTAGTTCCCATATTATCGGACATAAAACCGTCGGGGAAAGAATGTCCTGAGCCTAATCGCAATGATGGAGCTTGCGTGTCTGTTCGTGATGTCACTCGCTCCGTTGGCTCTCGTCGCCTGACAATGATGCACCACGTCGCGCAATACCGATTGTCAACTGATACCGATATGGGCCAGTCTGAATGTGGGAATCTGCTATGTCCAGATTGCTTGATTGTTACTTGTTTGAGTCTAATAATGTGGGTTCGGCAGTCCTTCTGTAGAACAGGTACTGAGGAACATCTGCAAACGGTCTTTATCAGCTGATAATTTCTCCTGCACTTTCAACAGAACCTCGCTGTATTACTGATTGTTTGAACCGGGTACTCAGATATATTCCACTGATGAACGGCCAAGGAATGTTGTCAGGGATGTATCTTAGAATTTCGACCCACCGCCACAGAAATAAATTAAACTCTTTATGTCCCTCTCGCAGCGTAAAATTTATCAACTATTGTCAATGAAAAGAGGCAAGGCCAAGAAAACACATCCAGGATGAATTGCAAAGCATAATACACATCTATACCGATAATCGAAAGACCATCAATGCATACATATCAACGGGCAAATCAGTAAAAAATTTTAATAATGTCAGGGAAAGCCTGAACTCTATTTACAAAAGGAATGTCTGATTATTGTCATAGCCAAATCCGTCCATTATGCTTCCACGAAAACAGTAACGACTTCCTACAGATTTGAACACGTTACAACGGACTGACACAAAAGTTCTTTCTATAAATTGTAAGAAATCGATCCACAAAAAGAAATTCAACAAGATGACCACTTCAAAGACAATTGATACTTCAGGTATGCTATAGAAAGGTCCAAAATCCATGAGAACACAATTATGAACAAGTGGGGGTCGGAGGAGGAGGGTAAAATTGCGAATGAGATTTATACAGTTGACAACAATGGGTGAATGGTCTAAATACGAGATTACTGGGTTATTCGAGGGTATAGATGTCAGTTTTTGGCCAGTTAACAAATTGATCCGCAGCTGAAGCTTTTCCCTCCGATGAATCCACGGAATCCTGTATGAGCAAGTAACAAGAATTTCGCAAAAGATTTGAGTTATACTGATGCAAAGCACATGATCGCATGTGGGGAAAGCAAGAAGAACTTACCGACAAATTCGCAGTCGATGTTATCGCCCCTAACCGGTCTTAACATTTTAACCAAGATGTATCTCCCACTTCTTGGCACTTCCAGCTTTACGATCGCCTTTCCGAGTTTATAGTCTAATTTAAAATACGCTGCCGGTTCAATTGGAGCGATAGGAATAGATGCGGATTCCGATTTGGCTAAATAAGCGAGGTACTTATTCTGATCAAAATGGTCAAAATGTGATGTTGCTGTGATGTGTAATAGGGATCGGAAGCATATCATGAATTAATACGAACGCCACAACAACACAGAGAATCGGTTGCAAACAAACATTAGACATATGTATGAGGTAATAGATCATGGGAAATTCGAAACACAAACCTTCAACCGGAATGGGTTCGTGACTGATGAAAACGAGTCCATCCTTTATCGGTGCGGTGAAACCTGCAATAAAAAATCAATCATTAGTGGTGGTTGCATCATACACGTGATAATTGTAAAGATCCCATCTGCGTACCAGTAAGAGGGGCTTTTACTACAATTTCTTGCACCGTAAACACGGCATTTGGTGGTACCGATGAGCTCGGCAAGAGTTGCAACGACAGATGAACGTTACGTTTTTTGAGGGAACAGTAGACTGAGCTATCATTTTGGAGGAGGTTTTTGGCCGAATACGCATCACTGGACAAAAAGAATTCGAAAAGAGACAGATATTTATGAATTTCATAACTCACTTGATGCGATCCCGAATGTTTGAACTCCGCTCAATCGCTAACAAGCCATCGCAATCGATGCATTCGAATCTCAAAAATCCTTCCTTCTCCAAACTACTGCAGTCTTTATTGGCAGTCACACATCCATTTTCATCTTCAATCGGCCGATTCCCACGCCTGTTTCCGACGGCATTGGCAGGGTCTGCCCGTCGAATGGTCCCCCGGTACGACGAACCAGATCTGGAACGTGCAAAACCTAAATTCGATACAGTATATGAATTCGTCTCTGAAGATGAAGAATTCGAGCTAGCGGGACGTAGCGAGGAAGACGAAGCCGAGGGAGAATTCGACGAAGACGACGAGTTGGTGTTGTTGGAGGTCTCTAAATCCCGCAATGCGATAATTCTTCGTATATAGGAACTCTGCTGGCTATATGCCGTCGGTAGCGCAGACTCTGGCCTCATCTTTTTCTATTTTCCGATATAATGAAATTGAGACAGTCGTCGACTCGTCGGAGAGGGAACGGAGCACAATCATTAAATTCCTGAAATCGCTGGTGAACCATTAGTGAACACGCTGTGAACGGGCAATGCAAGGGAATTTCCAATTTTCACTGCGACGAACCAAGTACAGAGTGCAACCAATACTTTCAATTGTAATCATTAAAAGTTATCATCAAAATGGATATTTAAACTAAGGCCTGCTAGAGTATTAAGTTTATAAGCGTCATCTTGAAGCCAAATAGCTATAGCTAATGGCGTTAAGTAAGCTTACAAATGCCAAAATATGAGGTCTCCAAACGATTTCAGCTCCTTTCTCCGGCGTAGACACGGTTGAGTTAGTGCTATCTTGACGATAACCATAGACTATGTCGAGAGTTTCCGTTCGTGGTAAATCAATCTGAAATTTGCGCATGGCGAGCTGAAGTTCCGCGTCTTGAACCGCTAGAAGGTGATGCATTGCGAGGGAGTACAGAAGGCCATGAACCGCTGTAAAAGAAGAGAAAAATTTCGATATAGTTATTTTCTATTGGAAATATTATTGTTATGTGCTGCAAATACTCACCATGGCCCCAGCTATTACGATGTCCATATAATTGTATCAATAATGTCACCACCGCCGTAATTACTAGAATTAACAGTCCAGCCCCCCAATTAATGACAAACATTATCACTAAGCAGCCAATTAGCCCCATTAAGCTCAGAAGCCAATGATAGTACTTATACGTCGGCCTCCAACTAGGATTTGGGAATATTCCCAAAAGAAACGTCGCAAAATTGGTAAATCCGTAGCAAAGAATGAATGTCATGGAAACAATGGATGCTAGCGCCTCTAGTTCGGTTATAAAAATAAACGGAACAGTAAAGAGAATGGTAACGATAACTGCAAATCTAGGTTCACCGTTTTTGAGATGATGAATGGGAATATAGGGAACGTGAGGAAGGATTCGTGTGACTGATAATGTGTTCAAAACTTTTGAAGCTAATGCGCAGCAATGTAACGCCGACCCTATTATGTCCAAGTTAAATTGAGGCGATTCCGATAGTATATTATGGTAATTCATACCTTGTCCCACTAGAAACAATCCAATGATTGCAATCCACGGACTCGGAAAGGCAATTTCAGGAATTATCATCACGTTGCTAAGAAGTAATTCCCTTTTCACCACACTTCCAATTAAGAGAAACAATGTCACGTAAAGAGTCGTACTGGTAGCGACTGCACCAAATGCCCCAGTCGGAATACTTTTAAATGGATGTTTCAAGTTCATAGCGTTATTTGTGCCGGAGAAGATGCCGACGAAGCATGGAAGAAGGAGGGATATGGCATCCTTAAATGAGAATGAAGAATGGGGGTAGAGATTGGAACGGAGAGTTTCAATTGATAAACCGGTAACCTGGTGATTAAAATTGTGATGATTAAAGCGAGGGGCCGTAAAGAGACCGAGGAAAACCGCGAGAAACGCGAGTATTAAAGCAAGAAGGAAAAACATGGCAAGGCTATCGACCAGGAGAATAAGCCTTAGGAAAACCATCGCTTCATAATGAAAGAACATGAATAATTCTACTAACCGATGGACGATGCTTTTACCGATAAAAGCAGAGGCTCCAATGAACAGCAAGCAACCAGACGAGATGATGACTTGGTCCCACAGTGTGTCATCGGTAATCGACAAGTCGGTCGCCTCTATCAGGCCCTGCACAGAACCCACGACTTAAAAGGACAGAATTAATGAAAGTGACATGATAGAACAGTGCACGGCCTGATAATCGAGTAAGATTGTGATGCCAAACCTTCGACGCTAATGAAAATCGCGACGCCAATACAATAAATCAAAGATATAGCCCCTCCAATACCAGTTCCCAACGACTTTGTCAGTATATGTAATACGCCACCAGTCGGAACACCATTTGTAGCAATTGCTGAAATAGAAGCGACTGTTATAGCCACCGTAAGCGCTGAAATGAATGTGATCGCTGTGGGGTGACCATAGCGGACCAGGAATAGAAGGAATAAGTTGAAAAATATGTTCACGAAGCCAAGTGCAAATTAAAAATCTACCAACCTATAGAGCAAAGTACACCAGCCTCCCCCACGATATATCCAAATCGGATAAAAATCAACACACTCCATGCGAACTCACATGTCGGTACCAGCACTCCTTTGAAGGTACCCAACTTCATATTACCATGGTCCGCTTTATCTACTCGTATACTTGAAACACGCTCATCCAGCGGCAAACCAAATCCATTTGCGATATGCAACTGATCATCGTCGTCAAAGCTAATAAGATGTCCATTTCCGGTTGAGGTTGCAGCATAGTTATGCAGCTTCTCACTGGGGTCACAATTGACAGAGGTTTGAAATTGCAAATGCCGATTCGAAGTGGCAGAGGTCAGAAGAGGTGTTGTAGCAGATGGCTCTGATTCTTCAGTCAATGGATAGGGGGAGGGTAAAGAATCTGGCGAAGACGGTGCTTCTGAAGTCACAGAGGCGGGATCGGTTATGGTGACTTTTATTTCGGGTATTTTCGTCATCACCGATTTCTAAATTTAAACAGCTTGACAGAGGAATATGAGAGCATATAGATACAAAAGGCCTTATATCAGACAAGTAGTAAAAGGTCTAAAGACAGGATAAAAATTCCTGACATTAAGCGGATCGTGATAGCGATTGATGACATCACTGCAATTTCGCGTCAACCGGACTTCAATAGATTGTACTTCCCAATTTCAATCTATTTGAGTGATACCGCATTACCTGAGAAACGAAAACTGCCATTAACAATTGCACTATGAATTCAGCTATGGGGTGGTGATTTATTCGTAATATCATCTGACCTGTACAACATTTACACTATGAATGCCAGTATACCAACAATGTTACCTTCCTTCAGATACCGACAGTTTTTCCCTTCTCCATTTTTCCATTTCCTCTTTTGCATTATTAGTATCCTCTTCGTCCCATGGAGCAGTTACATCCCACAACAAATCAAATTGTACGTCGAGTTGTTCTGATGCGGGACGGATCCAAATTTCCTCTCGGGTCCTTTTGTGCTATCATCACGAGCAAAAGTGTGGCAATGACAACAGAAAATTTTGAAGTAACAAAACGATGCATTAGAATTCCCGCATTAGCATGAAGATGCTGAGGACTTTAAATGGATGACTCACCCTTTCCCTGTCTTCCTCCATCCTCCTAATTATGGTTTCTTTGGAATACGAAGATGGTTCCTTTCGATCTTTCTTTTTCGATGATTTATTACTGTACAAGGCTCAATAAATCAGAATTATTCAACGATAGGAGAACAGAGAGTGCAAAAACATGATGAAAACCTTGAATCACGAGCGGTTAGCGGCGTTTCCACCTTCGAGATCAGTTGCTCCGTGAATATTTTATGGGATTTGAGAGAGTGGAGAATCTGCAAAAAAAAGAACAGACATATTTAATATTCAGTAGATGAAACAATGGCAATCCGGCAAAAAGATGCAAAGCTTCAATAATAAACCCCACAAATCACAAAGTTGACATAACATTCAAATGAAAAGGCATCACAACACTATTACCTACCGATCGGACATACGGAACATTAGTATTCCCCATCTGATCATGGGGGCAAACTAATTCTATTATTTTCTGCAAATCTTTCTCTGTCAACTTTCTGTAGCCATCAAATCTGTCTCTGACCGACTGTTGAACGAGTTCGGAGATTGAGTTGAAAATGTTAAGGCGATGTGAGGCCGACGACTAACATCATTTATTATCGTTTATAGAGATTAAGTACAGATGGAAGGGCCACAATAGGTTGAATTCGTTAGTGTTTATTGTCATAATATTGAATACTTTCTCTGTGAGGTTTTAAACAGGCCATACTTTCAGGCCTGACAAAAAATACTGAATAAAGAAGTCCAATCAATACAAATGCAAAAAGATACCTTTTCTAAATCTTCTATCAATAGACCGTACAAGTCATCGTAACATTGTTTATATTTCAGTCCGAACCGAACAACTTTAGATCGTGATGCCTCGGTAGCGGATAACTTTTTTAACAGATTGAAGAATTCCATTCGAATATCAAACAGATCGAGTTCTTCATCATGATCTGCCATGTTAAAGAAAGATGATTATGAATTCTGTCAGGAAATCAATAAGATGTTATGAACGTGATGATTTTCGAATTGTTATGGGATAAATCTCCAAGGAACATCCAGAAGACTCGAATTGGCAGATCGGCATCGTCCTCAAAATCACTCTGACTACATGATACATCAGTCCCCAGATTGTTTGAAATCATTCACATATATTCAAATCATTACATAGTGATGTGCCTTAGTCAATAACCCCACAAGACATTGCATTCACAGTTCAGGTTCCAAGGTTTTTATGATCGAACGAGGCGATGACAGAAACATAAGATATTGAAAGAATAAGACATTCTATCAAAGAACACAAAGCTATATTCCAAGAGAAAAGTCACTCCTGAAGGTGTTCCGTAGAGGACATGGACCGTTTTCATTTCCGATACTTCAACATATCTTCTTTGGGTCCACGGATGGTTTGACGCATTCCTCGATTTCATCAGGCGGGGTCGAATAGGGTCATGAGCTTGAAAAGATTAATACAAATATGAATGCATTTGGACAACATAATGATCTCGGTGGCAATTAATAGGATCATCCAAACAGATAGACGTCAATACAACAATTGAGCAACTAATTGCTAATCATCTGTATTATGCTTTCGCAGAACCTATGCTAGAGGCTATTCTTCCCTTACAACCTCATTCGCTTCCTTTTCTCCTCTTTCTTCCTTCCGAATATCGTCACTAGCATCGTCATCACCCTCTTCCTTGTCATAGTTGTGAACATTCCCTTCATCGTCGATTTCGTCGTACATCTTTTCCGCCAATACATCTTCTTCTGTAATGTTAAGGGCGCGGCCTGTACGTTTCTTGTGCAGATCAGATGCCTTTCTTGCCGACTCCATCCGCGCCTCGAGATCTCGATCGCTAATTTCAAGAGTAAGGGAATCATCATCAGTCAGACGATATGCTCCTGCTAAAGCAATTAAAATTACGGAAAATCATAAAACGTAAACTAAGGTGCGAGTGGCGCACAAGCCATCTCTAAAATCCTCAAATTCGCAGCACAAGGGTATTGAATCCGTGCACATACCCTCTATGTGAGGCTGCAATCAATGAACGTTCCTGATTTTCCTCATGTGTTCTTGGTTCACCATGGTGGCTAGGTTATTAGTAAAAGTATCATTAGTTTCAAATGTATTAACATATATCCGTTTGAAAGAACGTACTGTGGAGTAGTCGAATATTTCTCCATGATGTGACTTGAGGTGTGTGGTTTTTGGGCGCCTTGACTGAGTTGCGACATTGTGATTTTTGAAAATTATGTGAAATGCAGAGGTGGGGGTTATGGGTACATTTCTATAGTGGAATCGACAGAGTTTAATCTGTTCGTTACGTCAGTTCGCGATCTGTACTGACGTCGAAGATAAAGTCATGATGTCATTATGCTGATATATCCGGCGATAAAATTTAATGAAACATTAAGCAAGTATAATTATATCGACTTCATTTCGATGAAAAAGGTCTGATCTTGATGGCAACCAACGAAAACTGGAATAATAGTTTGAGGCTACACGCGCCGGTGCAAAATACAATTGTTTATACGCAATATGGTACAGTGAATACTAGGTTGAAGTTGGCCTAAATTTCGGACGCAAAGGGAAATCAAATATGTCTCAGCTATTACTACATCCATCTCATCATCCAATATCATAAAAAGCGGTCAGCTATTGCCGTGTCAAATTTTAACTTAACACAAAGATCTGATTGTCTCTCCTTTTGTTATACATAAACCCTTAACCCAATCTACAGACTCCAACGAAACGTTATAAACGGGATGTATCGGCTTTAATGTGTTTTTCTTTCTTTTTCCGATAATTAGTTCTTTCGATTCAGTCACTTTGTAGTGGCCATCGTATCCGACAGTTTTAGTGTTCGGCTGTAATGTCGGCGAACGCCCTATAGAAGGTGACTGAATAAATTCAAGCTGATGCTGAGCGACCGAAAGGCCAGAAAGACAATAGCAAGTGTGGTAATAATCAGGGGACCTGCAAGGTTGGAGAAAATAGTGTAAGCATGTTGTAGTGTTTTGGAGACTAACACTAAGTCAAGGCAATACACACTTTCCGGGTTTATCTCGCAGTCCTTTTTTCGCTTGACAACATATCAGAATATACTCCTGCAGCGCTTCTATAAAGACGAGATAACTCTGTGTGAATTACCGAATACACGATTCATATTAAACCGCAAAGTGTGGAAATAATCACCTCGATCGAACAGGTATCCGCCGCCCCATTTCTCGCCTCGTCTGGTCAATTCTGCTTCCACTATTCCAAAGCAACCGCCTACCCAGAAACTATAACATCCATCGACCAGCTTATTAGTTCGCCCGGAAAACCCACCCTCAAGTGTGAGTTGGCGGGACGCGAGCCATTGCTTTTTAAGTTGATCATTCAACGGAAATGTATCAGCGAAAATCCATAACTTTCTTGAAATTACGACATTGACGTACCATTAAGCTTTCAAAATTCAGATCGCCAACTCGCCCTAAAATTTCCAACGCAGCGAGACCGCAGAAGGTGTATCCACCATGAGCTTCAGTATAAGGATACCCCGCTATACCACCTTCGTATGTCTGACATCTGTTCATTGCGGGCGTCAAATTACGTCCGATGTGCGGGTTCCGGTTTCTTATAAGCAAGTACAAACCTTAAGGCAAATTCAGCTGCACCTCTTGAAAGTTCTTCATCTAAGATGTTCAGCAGCGATGCAGTGACAAGAGCGCAATATGTTCCCCTATATTGAATTGAGACTTCAGCATTCTTGAGAACGAATAGGGCGATTAGTCACCCATTCACATACCTCACATCAATTTCACCGTCGTGGCACATCCTAAAACTGCCGTCTTCCGTCTTGACACTGAGCAAGAATTCTCTAAACTTTTCACGGTCAATCATTTCGAATCCTGATGGTTCCTTTAATATTGCGAGGGTAGATACACCGGCGAATGTTGGTGCAAGATGAGGTAGTTGAGCTGATCCACCTCGGAATCCTCCGCATGGATGAATGTGATTTTGCAGCGTTGATATGATGCTGGAGGTACACGCGAATTAATGAAAAAGAATTAGAACTTTCGAACTCACAAATGGAGAATTACCGTTGCTTCATGTCAGAAGTAAATCCGTATCCCATCATATCTAACGAATGAACCATCCAATATATCATAAATGGTTTGGAAGCATCGAGAATTTGAAAACCCCAAGGCAATCCTGACAATGCTGACAGAAGGTACTGTCTGTGTGATGAGGTAGATAAAGATATTCTATCCACATCGGTAAGGAATGGTTAGATCACAATGTCGACTAAACGATCTCTTTTGCAACTAACTTTGACCTATCTCTTTTGGTTGATTCGACATTTGCTTCCAATAAATCATTATTTGCGCCCTTGTCAGAGAGGTTGCCCAACGAGCTTGTCGCTGATTCAGTATCTTCACCTTCTGGAGCAACGCTATAAGAAACTTCATCTTTGTATTCGCTATATAAATCTAATATCAGATTCTCGGTATCCGACTGGTAAATAATTGTAAATCGAATTGTCAACAGACAGATTAATTGAATCAGACGAGACCTCCTTCTGTGGAGCTTCTTTGAATAAACAAGATAGCAACCTGGATTTCGGAAGTCTTTGTGGGCACACCATCGTCATTCTGACATCGCAGTATAAGTGGAATCGGGGATGTTAATATTGGCATTACTTGATATCGTTGCTATGGAATGAAATGTAGAATGGTAATTTGAAACGAAGCAATGGCGCTGGCCTCAGTGCCTTTCGTTTACCCGCGCCATTCATTAGAGCTTTCTTACATCTTGTCGCATTTAAAAGCAACTTCTGTAGGTATGAATATTCGTTCAAGAATTGTAGCTAATATTTACATTGGGATTTATCTGTGCTGAAAGTTCGAGCAATGAATTTGCACAATCCTCTCTGACTTAAACTACGTGCGCAAGCACTTACAAAACGGCCAGATGTGTACTGGACTCTAATTTAATGCAGGAAGATGAAAAAAATGCAGGAAGATGCAGAAGTATCTTCTGATCAGCTGATATCTCAACTGTATTTTATGAATGCCGACAGGGATTGATAGTCTGCTCATGACGAAGACAATCCCGATTGACTTAAAATTGCCGAGTGCAGACGTTCAAGAATTCTCCAGGAAAGCCCGAAGGCCTATTCATAATCTTATTCTTTGTCGAGGACCTCGATCCTCTTCACAACAAAAACAATAAAGGCAGCGCGACAGAGTTTAACCTTTTCGTTTTCGACCTCGTGTGCGTGACAATGCGTAATGCAAATTTGATCGATATTCATACTACAACCGGAACCTTTACGAGAAATACTCCGTAATTTAGTTGATTATAATGTCAGAGCAATTTGAACATACTACATGTGAGATGTGAATTGATTTTTAATGAACCATCCGGGGAAGCGCGCATCTTCTCCAACAGATGCTCTGCTTCAACATCAGCCACAAATCAGAGCACAGTAACGCTCGTCTTCAGTGGGTATTAATGAAAATTGAAGATTGGATATTATTATCAATATTAACAATATTAGTAGAGTGAAATCCTACAACTACACTAGAAATTGTTCACGACTCGCTTTCACATTGCCACGGCCAGCTTTCAAGTCATCTTGAGATAAAGGCGTCTTCCTTTCCACAAATGGGTGACTCTTAACACCTCTAGCTCCTTGTGTATGTTCCGACAATTGTGTATCGACTGGAACAACTTTGACTTCCTTATTCCAAAATGTTTTGCCGCATACTTCTTCAATGTCATTCCTATAACTTCTTCCTTCACCCATACTCCAATAGTAGATCAAGGGTTGAACACCAATAGGTTGAATGTACTGCGGGTTCCAGTATAGGCGATTCCATTCTGTGCATAGAACATTGGTGTATTTCTTTTTATCGAAATGTTTATCCGTAGTACGATTTGGGTCAAAGAAGTAATTGTTGTACGAAAAATAGGCCAGTTCTACAGCGTACTGATTCGTCTCAAACCCATCAATGGTGACGTTGAATGGCTTGCATGCTGCTTTTGTCGCTTTTTCGTTTGCCCAAGTGCGATAAACAGAGTACTGATTGTGGGGGGCATAGTCGACGATTGGTTGAGCACACGAAGAATTGATTGCTTTCGAGACAGTAATCAACGAGTCGACGCAAGTAGAGTTACATAAAAACTCGGGAGTCGAAAAGAAAGGCGAAGAATGATGACATTGGCTGATGGATTTGTTGGTTGCTGGGTCAGCAATTAGAGAGCGCACTGTGGATTGACATTTCTCGGAGTTGATTCTAAGGTGCATAAAAAACGGGGGAAGGTTCGGGATTGCGAATTTGTCATCTGCAGTAGCATGGCCTTGAATGGATGATGCTGTCGGCGGGGACGATAATGACGACTTCAGCAGTGGTTTTTGAATGCCAAGGCTGGAAGAGAATGTCACAGTGACAGATAAAAGTACGACGACCAAGGTCAATTTTGATATCGACATCATCTGTCCTTGCTGGTTGTACTAATATACGAATTCGCTGATATGAATAGAGCAGGTATGCTTCGCTCTTCCGAGAATGAGAAACAAGGTGTGGACTTTATATTAGGTAGGATTTGCGGGTAATATCTACGCAGACAGGGAAGACAGGCGTTAACAGCGTTTTGCAGCTAAATATACTCGACAGCAGAAACCAGAAACAACGGTGAACTATATATCGAAAATCTTGCAAGAAAGCCCTCGAGTCGAATGTGCCGCGGTTGGCGTGGGACTAGTTCCCATATTATCGGACATAAAACCGTCGGGGAAAGAATGTCCTGAGCCTAATCGCAATGATGGAGCTTGCGTGTCTGTTCGTGATGTCACTCGCTCCGTTGGCTCTCGTCGCCTGACAATGATGCACCACGTCGCGCAATACCGATTGTCAACTGATACCGATATGGGCCAGTCTGAATGTGGGAATCTGCTATGTCCAGATTGCTTGATTGTTACTTGTTTGAGTCTAATAATGTGGGTTCGGCAGTCCTTCTGTAGAACAGGTACTGAGGAACATCTGCAAACGGTCTTTATCAGCTGATAATTTCTCCTGCACTTTCAACAGAACCTCGCTGTATTACTGATTGTTTGAACCGGGTACTCAGATATATTCCACTGATGAACGGCCAAGGAATGTTGTCAGGGATGTATCTTAGAATTTCGACCCACCGCCACAGAAATAAATTAAACTCTTTATGTCCCTCTCGCAGCGTAAAATTTATCAACTATTGTCAATGAAAAGAGGCAAGGCCAAGAAAACACATCCAGGATGAATTGCAAAGCATAATACACATCTATACCGATAATCGAAAGACCATCAATGCATACATATCAACGGGCAAATCAGTAAAAAATTTTAATAATGTCAGGGAAAGCCTGAACTCTATTTACAAAAGGAATGTCTGATTATTGTCATAGCCAAATCCGTCCATTATGCTTCCACGAAAACAGTAACGACTTCCTACAGATTTGAACACGTTACAACGGACTGACACAAAAGTTCTTTCTATAAATTGTAAGAAATCGATCCACAAAAAGAAATTCAACAAGATGACCACTTCAAAGACAATTGATACTTCAGGTATGCTATAGAAAGGTCCAAAATCCATGAGAACACAATTATGAACAAGTGGGGGTCGGAGGAGGAGGGTAAAATTGCGAATGAGATTTATACAGTTGACAACAATGGGTGAATGGTCTAAATACGAGATTACTGGGTTATTCGAGGGTATAGATGTCAGTTTTTGGCCAGTTAACAAATTGATCCGCAGCTGAAGCTTTTCCCTCCGATGAATCCACGGAATCCTGTATGAGCAAGTAACAAGAATTTCGCAAAAGATTTGAGTTATACTGATGCAAAGCACATGATCGCATGTGGGGAAAGCAAGAAGAACTTACCGACAAATTCGCAGTCGATGTTATCGCCCCTAACCGGTCTTAACATTTTAACCAAGATGTATCTCCCACTTCTTGGCACTTCCAGCTTTACGATCGCCTTTCCGAGTTTATAGTCTAATTTAAAATACGCTGCCGGTTCAATTGGAGCGATAGGAATAGATGCGGATTCCGATTTGGCTAAATAAGCGAGGTACTTATTCTGATCAAAATGGTCAAAATGTGATGTTGCTGTGATGTGTAATAGGGATCGGAAGCATATCATGAATTAATACGAACGCCACAACAACACAGAGAATCGGTTGCAAACAAACATTAGACATATGTATGAGGTAATAGATCATGGGAAATTCGAAACACAAACCTTCAACCGGAATGGGTTCGTGACTGATGAAAACGAGTCCATCCTTTATCGGTGCGGTGAAACCTGCAATAAAAAATCAATCATTAGTGGTGGTTGCATCATACACGTGATAATTGTAAAGATCCCATCTGCGTACCAGTAAGAGGGGCTTTTACTACAATTTCTTGCACCGTAAACACGGCATTTGGTGGTACCGATGAGCTCGGCAAGAGTTGCAACGACAGATGAACGTTACGTTTTTTGAGGGAACAGTAGACTGAGCTATCATTTTGGAGGAGGTTTTTGGCCGAATACGCATCACTGGACAAAAAGAATTCGAAAAGAGACAGATATTTATGAATTTCATAACTCACTTGATGCGATCCCGAATGTTTGAACTCCGCTCAATCGCTAACAAGCCATCGCAATCGATGCATTCGAATCTCAAAAATCCTTCCTTCTCCAAACTACTGCAGTCTTTATTGGCAGTCACACATCCATTTTCATCTTCAATCGGCCGATTCCCACGCCTGTTTCCGACGGCATTGGCAGGGTCTGCCCGTCGAATGGTCCCCCGGTACGACGAACCAGATCTGGAACGTGCAAAACCTAAATTCGATACAGTATATGAATTCGTCTCTGAAGATGAAGAATTCGAGCTAGCGGGACGTAGCGAGGAAGACGAAGCCGAGGGAGAATTCGACGAAGACGACGAGTTGGTGTTGTTGGAGGTCTCTAAATCCCGCAATGCGATAATTCTTCGTATATAGGAACTCTGCTGGCTATATGCCGTCGGTAGCGCAGACTCTGGCCTCATCTTTTTCTATTTTCCGATATAATGAAATTGAGACAGTCGTCGACTCGTCGGAGAGGGAACGGAGCACAATCATTAAATTCCTGAAATCGCTGGTGAACCATTAGTGAACACGCTGTGAACGGGCAATGCAAGGGAATTTCCAATTTTCACTGCGACGAACCAAGTACAGAGTGCAACCAATACTTTCAATTGTAATCATTAAAAGTTATCATCAAAATGGATATTTAAACTAAGGCCTGCTAGAGTATTAAGTTTATAAGCGTCATCTTGAAGCCAAATAGCTATAGCTAATGGCGTTAAATAATCAGCGATATTAGCTGGAATAATCTTTATCTTATTAATATAAAACAAAGAATGAAGCCAATTAAACTCTTTAAGAGTATAAGTAGAAGCTTAATTCCATTTACCTGATGATTCCATTTTTGGCTCATCAGTTTAAACAGCATTGATACGGCCGCATAGATCAAATAAGACGTGCCATCGTAAGCGAATAGGAAGTTCTGGATATCCTGTCAGTATCCGGTCTCGGTAATATATATTGCAGATTGTGATTTCAGGAGATGCAATGTCTCGGGTTCCTCCGGGGTTCCCCCCTGTTCCCTCTGGCTGTCTGAATTCCCCAATTCCGTGGATATTGGTCCCACGCGACACCGCATCTGATAAGTGGAGTCATCCACGTGGTCATTCCCTGTTTGTTTTGCAGTGTGTTTTCTCTATCTGATCCATGCCCAATATCAGATCCTCTCCACACCAGATAAACCATACTGTTAAATATATAGCGCAAGATGACAGTGTCAGACTCAGCAACAACTGCAACAAACACCGTATTCTCTGTCCCCGCCTTCTTCATCTTCCGTATGTTCACCTTTTATCTTTTTTTGGTTCAATCCTAAGCCTTCCGTCTCGTTTTCTGGTGTCCTCTGCAGACAAGCGGTCAATACCTGACAGTTGCTTATATTCAATTCCGACCCATAGTTCGTGAAACCGTTGAAGCTGCCGTCATTCTCGGTGTTCTCCTTGCATTCCTTAACAAGTTGGTCGTCAACAATGATACCCTCCTGAGACAATTGAAGAGGCAGGTATGGATTGGAACGTTGGCTGGAGTTTTGGTCAGTGTCATATTGGGAATTGTGTTTGTCGTTGTTTGGTATGTACCCACTTTTGATCAATGATACTATTCTCTATTTTATTCTCCACTTTTGTGTTTGGGCAGTTTCATTTTTGTGGCCCTGTTGTCGGTACAGGCGTAGTGAACGACTCAACTGAGCACACGTGACACGAGCCCTAACTAGAAAAAATTTTTTACCGATTTTTTGGACACAGGCACGTCGCAAAAGTCGACATTTGGCGCTCCAATAATGGATCTTTCGGTCCCATATTTGAAGCTGTATTCATGTATATTGCAGTCTTGATCATATCAATCATGGCCTTCACAATGTTACGAATTCAAAATTGGCAACACAAATGGGCGAAAAAATTGGAAAAAGCGGCATCGGAGAGCGTGAACGATGTACAAAAGAAAAAATTTGCATTGATATTTTTGCCTTTTACGATCGTCCTCAGAGAAGGATTGGAAAGTGTATTGCTTTTGGGTGGGGTATGTCTTTGCTTTCTTGGTTCAATTGATCAGAGCGGATGAGACTGTATTCATAGTAAATGCTAACCTGTGGCGTTTCTCTCCTTCATTACTCCCGATCCTATTGACCTTGCACTCTCCTCGCTCCTCCGTCTTGCTCTGATATATGTTTCATGTTCCTGTCTACGCATTGTTTCATCACTCTTCTAGACCTCATCGCAATATGCCCCAACGAGTGTCATCCTTCCAGCATTGGTTGGCCTCATCGTTGGTGCCCTCATTGGTTACGTTTTCTATCGAGCTGGTTCATTGGTCGCCATTAGATACTTTTTTATTATATCCACTGTTTTTCTTTTGTTTGTGGGTGCTGGTTTGTTTTCTCAAGCAGCTCATGAGATTGAAGAAGTCACTGGCGAAACTGCAAAACTTTGGGAGATCGAAGATGTTCGTACCGACATTTTTATATTAACCTTGGTAGCCAGATTTTTAACTGACACTTTTGGTCGATGTAGCCTGCTTTTAATCCTTCTAAGAATGGATTTTTTGGCGTAATGAAAGCCATCTTTGGCTATACTCACGTTAGTATCATGTCGCATATTTACTCCACTTTTACCTATTGTTGCGTTCTACATGAAACTTTGTACTCTTTATTAATTGTCATTCTTCGAATTTCTTAATTCGTACATTTGACATAACAGGAAGCAACCGTTGCCACAACAGTCTGTTACTTTGGTTACTGGCTCATCATGGGAGTGGGTTTATTATATGTCCATCGGCAAGAAACGAAAAAATCCGAAGCGTACAAGAAACGCCAAGCTGAGGATGCGTTGATTCATGGAAGCAACAGTACGGATGACGATGAGATAGCAGTCAAAGACAAAGAAAAGGAGGTCTTGGACGGGAAAACCGTGGTTGAAGTTGTATAGATGCCTGCATGTGTACAAATGACGAGGAAGAACAAATATTTCAATTTGCAATTAATTGGTAATATGCACTCATAGTATTTTTCATTAATAAAACGCGATAGTGAATTGCACCGGTGAACTGCGGTCGCGCAAAGCGTCAGAGTGCGCATTGATGCACGAAAGGAGGTCAGACCAGAATCACCAGATCCGGTATTCCACTTGGCAGATTTAATTTCCCATCAGCAATAAATATTCCTTCCGCTCATTTGTTTGCACTCAATGTCTCTGTAGCCAACCGAAAGTATTCACTCTAACCCTTATCGCCTGAGGATAATTCACGCCGGATATCGATTCTCAAAGTCTCAAGTGATCGAGCATTAGTCCGTGCCACGTCATTTCGAAATCATTTTATACAGTCCGTTCGACTAATATTCAATATCGAACCATCGTATCAAATCTTGAATCAAGGAAAAAACTCTACCGCTTGATTTTTTTCTTTGTCTTGCCATCCTAACAGTGATTCGGCCACGACGTAGCTTTGATTCCAGTATATCTTTCTGCGAACACAAATAAATTATTGAATGGAAGTCAAAGGTCAATTTAAAAGGCCTTCATCTATATGGAGACAATCTATCTGCTCTAACTACTCTGGAACTTCGTAAGTTATAATTTCTTCTTGTCAATTTTACCTCAAATCACATGGATTCGCATCTGTGAACGAGTGGTGGCCGAAACTAAGTTCGCCATCGTTAGAGCGGAGTCAGAGTGTTTGAAACCTTCTGCGTTAAAGTTAATCTTTTTTTCTGTTTCTAACTGATGTCTATCGATATCTCTTTTGTAATAATAACTTTTTAACCCTCGCCTTCCGAACTTCCAACGTCACGTTAAAATTGTGAACAGACAAGTATCGCAAAGTGAAGTCACCCGATCCGATACACTGAGTATACATGATCCGAACGAATTCGGAAATGACAACCCACAATCCGAGACTGGGAAAAGGCTGTATGGACACGGGTACATGAGATCCCATAAACATGTTTTGCCGGATGAAATGAAGTGGATTACGGATATGGCCGTTTCTAATGTATGCTTTTTCTGCTTCCATCTGACTCTCCGCCCGTCTTTCGTCAGGAAGATAGTATTCCTGATGAATATTGATAAACTGACATGATACTGTTACTCGATGCTTTTCTTTCAAACAGTTGGCGCCCTTGATTTGTATCAGCTCAGCGTCGCTCTCCAGAAATGTCTACATTTTACGACATCATTTACCATCCGCACCCTCCTCGGCCTTCTCGTCCCCTCACTCGTCCTTCTATAACAATTCTCATACATCTGCTCAACCGCAACACCACAGCTCGATTCAAATTACTTCGGCGTCTGCCTTACCACATCCCGCCTATTCGTTAGACTGGGCTGGAGATAAAATGGTGGTAGGGTCACTGGGGAAGATTTATTTACTCGACACAGACTTGGAAAAGTTACTGGACAAGGAAGAGAGAATGAGAGTCGAAGGAGTAAAAGTAGTGAAGGAGTTTTATTGTATCGATGAACAGGTATATAAAAGCTTCAAAACTTCAAAAAGCGAACAGCTAAGTTAAAATTGTTGCTTTACCCTCCATTCATAGGGTCAGACCAGGTCATCAAACTCCCGAATACATCGCGTTTCTTTCCGCCCTCCTTCATCACCCGGTTCAAATTCTTGCGCTTCATCGTTTACGTCGCCTACCCACTTTGCAAGTCTTGCCTCTTCTACATCCACTATCTCCATATTCGATATTTCGAAGTCCCAACATCCGATTCACTCCTTCCCATATCTTTCTAGTGATCCGACCAAGCCGATAACAACCGCAAAATGGGCCAACACCAACGCTTGCGGGGGATGGGCAGTAGCAGTAGGCAGTGACTGCGGAGTCGGACTAGGCGGAGGAAACGGTTACGGTAATGAAGGGAGCCTTAGTCATGTTCAAGGTGCTGCAGGACCTGGGGCGATGTTGGGTGTTGTGGATGCCAGAATGGCCGAAAAGAGAGGATTGGTGCATATAACTTCGTTCTTCACATCAATTCTACGATGGTTTAAATTTAACGATGCTTTTTCATTCGTTCGCTAGGCATGGGTCAAATTTTCGGCGCATTCGCAAGGAATTACAGATATACAATGGTCCCCATTTATTCCTTATTGGCTTGCTAGCTGTGGTAAGATTAGTCTTGATATCGTATTGCCATCATATGAATGACACTGACTGACGCAATACCCACCTTTCAGGCAACGATGCCGTCGTAAACCTTTGGGATGTGAGATTTAATTCTGGACCAGTTGCTACGCTCGACGGAGGACATTGCAACGGCATCACGTCGGTATGTATTCAAAAATTCATTTTACCGTTCGATATCTTGACATGACTTATTCTTTGCAATCAAACTCTTTCCCCTAATAACAGCTTGCGTGGTCTAATTCGCATCTCACAAC
Source organism: Paraphysoderma sedebokerense (assembly GCA_025602915.1). Taxonomy (NCBI): domain Eukaryota; kingdom Fungi; phylum Blastocladiomycota; class Physodermatomycetes; order Physodermatales; family Physodermataceae; genus Paraphysoderma; species Paraphysoderma sedebokerense. Next base: position 35,341 of record JAHLJZ010000068.1, read on the forward strand.
TCTCATGACCGGCTCCAAAGACTCCAGTTGCAATTTATGGAGAATTGATTTGTCGTCGCCGTCGCCCCTGAAGTCTTATTCACCAGAATCTGAATCGTCTATCACCCTAGACTCAAAGATATCGAATTCCTCCATCACATTAAACCCTGCATCATCTTCTGCGTCGTTTGATCATCAGTATTACCTGGGAAGAGCCGATAGCGATGTCAAAGTCATGCAAGAATTCAATGAGCTTAAAAAACCGGTTAACAAGTTGTTGGCGGAAAGTAAACTCTCTCAAAGGGGCAGCATAGTCAAACTGATGAGCTCCGGACAAGAGTATTTTTGTTGGTACGGTGTTAGTAGTTTAGGGGAGTTAAGTGTGATTGAATCGCGAGGATTCGAGGTTGGAGATGAAAAGGTGGCTCCGGCTGCTGTCGATATATCGCAGGCAAGAAATGGTGTTGACATCGAAAGGCAAAGCAAGCAGTTGATTCAGAAACGGGAAATCAAGAGGGCAAAAGAGTTGATCGAAGAAGGGTCGAAAATGGGGCAAATCAGGTGAAATACCAGTTTCCTCTTATAATCTGTAATATCTCACAATCACAGCCATGTATCATTAATTTCTTTGTGGTTTTTCTTGAACGTAGGCATTCCCACTTAAATTCTTTGCTTACCCCACCTATCCCCCCGCCGCCTCCAGCCTTTCCTTCAACCCGTTATGAATCATTCAACGATCTCGCGTTTACATTTGATCAGCCTTTAAAGCCTTCGTCTCTGAGAAACGAGTTTGATGAAGATTGGGTAGAAGCGAGGAAAGCTTTTGTTGCTGACTTGGAGAAGTTTGGGGATCATGGAGACGGACGGTTACCACCTGGATTTGCTGAGTTGGAGGTTAAAGTATTCGAAAAGGTAAGTTTCTTGTTTCCTACACAAATGATTTTGGTTGATAAAACTATTTGCATATCCAAAAATATTGACGTGAATGCGTTTTAGTACAATCCACAATCGAGTCTTCCAATCTCTAAACTCAAGCAAAGCATATTATCGAAGACGAAGGCAGGCAAATTTGAAAAGAAAGGAGACCAAAGTTTGTTTGACGACATTCATGTGCTGAGGAATCAATTGGAGATTGTCCTAGAAAATAAGAATTGGAAAGCTGGTCTGACCTTAGCTGAGTAAGTAATCTGAAGGCCTCTTTGCTGTTTCTGAATTGCCTAATATTAACATGTCCTTTGCAATATTATTAAGAAATGTTTACACTGCCCTTCGCCGTTCTTTGGATTCGATATCTATCGACACTCTTAAACAACTCACCCTGTTGTTTTTGAAACATTCTTATCCGGAAGGTCTCCATTTTGGGCTTTCTATCACTCAAATATTTGCATCTTCATCAAGGAATTCTACATCACCACATGACACGGCTGCATCGTCGAATTCTGGAAAGCACGTTAATTTCAAGAACGAGCACAAATTCAACAAACTCAAAGAGATCATTCATTGGTTACTGTTTCCGACTGTGTACGATCTAGACGATAAAGTAGACGCAGAACGTAGACGACTGTTCTCGAAATCAGCAACGACAAAATCTGCTGTTTCATCCAGTGAAACCGGTGAAGGAGCAAGGTACCAGCGGAAATATGATTCAGCCGTCGACGTGAATGACAAAAATGATGAACTGCTGAATCATGAAAGTCGAGGTGGTTGGATGGATTTATTGCAAGGTTTGAAATCTGGGTACGATTTAGACGCGGAAGAGTGGAGCGACGTTGCTGTAGCGAAAAAGAGATATGATGAATTACGAAGACGAATCAAAGGTGCTTTATCTGGATTTTTGGCAGATGATAGTTTGGTCGGCGGGATGCTAGAGTTGGAAATGTGTGTTCACTTTTTCCTCATGCTCGCTATTGTGATTCTCCGATTAATGCGAGGGTACTAAACTCTTTGCAAATTAGGAAAATTCAATCTCTCATTTTCTCTTCTGGGTCCACCTCCGCGAATCTATCAGAAACGATCATCACCATTCTTCGCCCGACAAGAACGATCACAACAGCAACCACCCGTCTGTATCTTTACTCTCTATTAAATTTGCATTATTATGATGAATACCTTTTCTCCGCATTATCACTCATCCGAACATACTCGGCATTTGACATCTCAATTGCATTGAAGTACGAAGTACGCAATAAAATGATACCATCACTGTTAAAATTCACCCAAAAGAGTACGCAAGAGTTTGAAATTGCGTTTGGATTTGATGGAAAGCTAAAAGATAGGCGGAAGGGGAAAGAAAAAGAAAGATCGAAGGAGGAAGTGCCGGAGGATGTCAAACTGGTAATGCGATGGTTATACCGGATTGGGAAGTACTGTTTCAATGAAATGGACGTAGTAGGCTTAAATGATGTTAAATCTATGATGGAAGAGCTAAATCGGTTTGTTACCATCTCTCTTCATTATTACCTCAACTACTCAATGCTCACACATCGTCGAATATAGTCGATATTCGGAAGTATTGTACCAGCTATTCCATACATTGTCTAAAACGTCTCCTTCGATTGCACAACGGTAGAGTATATTTTGCCCGCTCTCTTTGATTTTCCGCATACGTATACTAATTAGTAAACATACATTTTTCTATAACAACGAAAACAGTGAATACGATTCCCTTGTTACATTCATTATGACACCACCGGAGTACATTCCAAAATCAATACTCGAGTCCAAACATAATTATCATCTTGGATGCAATGAAGTTGAAGACGTGATTGAAGGTCTTAAACAGATTGTGATTTGTGGATGAGTTTTAAGGTTGGAGAAGCAGTTTATGCGACATTAAACGAATCGAGGAAAAAAAATGTAATTATTTTTATTAGGCTGCACATAGGGGAAGCCATTAATTTATTGGATACTTGTAAATAATTAAATAGATATCAGTATTGTGAAGCGCGGTTTCCATTCATTTTTTGATCTCCGCTGCGGTTTCTTAATATTTCTCCACCTTTTGGCAGCCGACAATATCAATCTAAATCATCAAAAAGTCGCTGGATGTCTTTGTTGCCTTACTTTATTGTATTATTCTTGCTTTAATGTCTTCTTAAATTATTTGCTTATTCATTTTTCTGAGAGTTCTTCTTCGCGTTCTCGGCTGCCGATCCACGCAAATCGCGAAAGAAGTTTGATTCGTGACGAAATTGAAATTTAAACGACCAAAGCTGCTTCTCATCTGAGACATACCCCTCATCTAGTCTCCTCTATTCCGCACAGACCAAGATCCAAGATAAACAATTTTAAGCAACCTCTAATATACTTTACTCAACTCATTCTCGACCGTCTTTCGCGAAGATTATATACCAACTTAAAATTTATCGATTTTCAGTGCCATCATGGATGCGAGATTGATTCCCCAAAATCATCAGTTTTCGTTCAGTATGATGAATAAGCTCAATCTGCGTGAAATATTGAAAATGAATTTTCCGCCAACCTCATCGATATCATCTTTTGAATATAAGAATGAATTCGCAGCTGTGGAAATTGAAAATCCCTTGGATATGCGATATTTTCCTACAAAATCTTCCATCGAGAAAATCGCCCGTGGTTCATTTAAAGCAGAGAGGAACGGCGCACGTTCGGTTCAAATTCCACAATTAGGTCGATTATCATTCACTTCGTCAATGCTAATACGTCATGCGCATTACATCAGAGAAGCAAAGCTGATGTACGCGACTTTAAAATCCACCATTTCCAAAATCACGCCAGAAGTGCAGACTATATTCAAGACTTTGGAAGACTTGGAATACGGACAATTTATTTTGAAAAAAGACAGCGAAGCTGGTGAAGATTTAAAGGTTCCGGAATTACTATCCTTAGCCCCCAAAAACTGGGTATACGATGCCGTCATAGACAGTTATTTCTCCCAAGGTCGATTCAAATCGGCCCCAAACATCATCATTGGAAAATCGAATGATTTTATGATGTTGGAATTCGAGTTGGCAGATTCAGAAAGCTTAAGTCGACTATCTTCTGCCGTTTGGCAGACTCTTTCCTGCCGGGACGATGTTAAATTAATTTTACCCATCAATACCGATTGTCATTGGACTGCAATTGAAATACGGTTCCAAGATAAACATGTTCTTCACTTCGATTCCCTTCCAGATCCCTCTCGCACCCAATACGTTTTCGATAAAATTAGGTTCCTTCTTCGTTTCCTTAACCTTCCATTGGATAGATGGATCTGGAGTCGGGGGAGATGTCCGTCTCAAAAAGATGGGTATTCCTGCGGAGTCGTTGCTATCAATATGATTGAACGAACTCTGCTGCCTCAAGTGCCATTATGGACGGCGAAAACCACAGATCTGCATAGAATCAGAATATTCCTGCATATTTTGGTACGTTTTATCAAAACTTTTTTCCAGGCATTTTCAATTCCGTTGACATCACCTGACGATTTCAGAAATTCTGTGGATTGTGGTCCGAAGAAATTGAAAGCTGTTTGAATGTTGTCAATCTCAAATTGCAAGAATGCGAAAAGGTGAAGAGAACACTGAATGCTTTTTATGATGGGCTCCAACGAATGTTGAATTGACAATATCCTTTGCTACAGAATTCATTCCTCGCCAAATCTCCTTTTGGAAGGTTAAAGAAGCCAAAGGACCTCGAAGTAGTCTTAAACATGGATGACGGAATGAGAATACCAACACCTCAATCCCAGATTGTTATGGTACATTTCAGTATTCGATGGATCCATGACAATAAAAAGTACTGATGCTCTTTTGCTACTAGGTCGATGAAAGGGATGCTGAACAGAGTTCCATATCCAGTTCAAACAGTGATACTTGCAGGCGCAACACCACCCCACCCCCTCAAATATTGACATGTGAGACGTCTCCTGCTTCCACTGTTGTGTCTGATCGTATCTCTAGCATTAGCATTAGCGAGTTGATGCTTGCACCAATCATGAGGACAATGTCCTCTGCCGTTCCAATATCCCATGGCTTAGATATCGCCCAGGTAAATTTTCTAAATTTTCAGTTACATTGATGTGAAAGAACAGAACCAACTTTTGCGTTCTCGAATGTGACGGTGGATATTATCACCCGTTGTATTTTGCAGGAAAATGTCGACAGAAATTCAATGTCCGAAGAAGCAATTTCTCCGGGACTTCCGCCGGGTGGTTTGACTCCTCAAAAGAATGTGGAGCTATCTGATGCTATGAAATGTGAGCAAGAAGCGCTAACAATCAACTGTGTAAATTGCACAGGCGTGCCAAAACACTCTCAGAGGGTAGGCTTTATAATATTTTAGCTGCTGAAATGACAGTCACACTGAAATATATCTTTCTCCTCGCCGTAGCTTGACACAATAGATCCATCTTCGATCATTGACTCACAAAACGATGTTCTAAATATCATCGGCGAAGTACCTTCAAACTCGCGGAAGCACGTCAATTGGTCCTTGACAGATACAGAAGTGAATTTGTCGCTTGCCTCTTTATCACCCATATTCGATCCAATCAATGCTTCTGCTGGAAACCCAAGGGAACGTGGAACATGTGTCGATTTCAATCAAAGTAGTCGATTAAGGCTACTTAGGATACAGAGACCAAAATCAAATAGTAAGGCAGTCCACAAGGCTAGCCAAATCGACAACATTCATGAATTACCAGAAGTCGAAGGCAAGTTAACCGGTGCAAATAAGGTCGGCGATGAGTCATTCGGAAATACTGGAGAAGTCGTGAACAAAAAATTGCGTTTACAAAGTGCGATTCGTGCGCTAAAGAGTTGTGGTAAAATGTTCGCCAGGATTATAAAACGAGGAAGTAAATGTTCGTCGTAAACAATTGGGCAACTGCAGTGAAGTTTTTCTTTCAAGACACTTGTTGAGCTCGACGTTTCCTGTTGTCATTGATGGTTTATTAGTGCGTAGTGTTGCGAAATGCAGTTGGGTTTTCGATTTATTACACGTTCGGTTGATGTCATTTTACAAATCGCACCCGTTCTTCCCCATTAAGTTGTCATATCTCTTCTCTCTTCTTCCCTCAACTGTTTGCGTATACTTCGCCGTATTAGTTCGTCCCTTCACCCACATTTTATTAGAGGACGAGCAGTTTATACTTCTTACAAGGTCACCTCGTTCTCAAACTGTATAAAATTTATCGTTACATTACTCCAGCTTCTAGAATTTATCGCTGCTACAATTTTCACTCCCTTTACAAGTCGATCCTTAAATATGTCCGCGTCTTCGTGTCGCATAGTCAAATAAGCTCTGAACTTGCTCATTTTGAACGAATAACTCATCCTTAATTCAACGAACCTTCATTAAATTACACTCTTGTTATATGTTTTAAAATTTTAAACGGAATTGAACGGATAATGAACTTGTCAATTTTAGAATCGATATCCTTAAAGTGATACGATGTGAGTTTGAATATGTATATCCTTATTGAGTATATCTGTACGCCGCTCTTTTAAGCGTAGTCGACTATTTGATTCGCGCGGCACCTTCAACTTTAGTGAGTCCCTTCCAAAAAGTCATTGGAACACGGCGGTAGTAACGACGCCAGTGACGCTGTAGATTAAGTATTATTGTAGATTTAATATGGAGGACAAAATAAAGCGGATTCTCAATCTATCGTTAAATCTGAACTTATTATGCAATATCGCATCTTCCAAGTATATAAATCTCTACATTACTCCTGTACCTCCATTTTACAATGCCTTTCAGTATTCCTTGATTTGTAGCAGGTTACAATTTCCCCATCTCTCTCATTACGACGTCGCTTGAGTACTCTCCCAACCAAAGTGCAGGATGTAGTGGAAATTTCAATTGACGTAGTCTGTATTCCCAAATTTTGTGAATAGTGACCGGAAAACAATCAAAGCGGTTTTATGTTGTGGCTAAAAATTCGAAAGAATTCAAAACATAAAGGACTTCTTCGTTCTCGATAGGCAGGGGGGCTCTGCCCGCAAGTGATTCGTGAGTTAGCCGCAGTGTCAGCTTGAATAAGCAGATAACAGGAGAAATAATTTATAAAAGCTTCATCTATCAATACGTAAGTATATACAATATATTTATATTTCTTCTTATAATTCTGCCTCTTTAATAATCTTTGCTAAGATGATATCTCAAAGAATATGATAGTATTAATAACATCTTCATTCATAAAGTAGCCTGTCGACTCTGTCATTCTGGCACAAACAGACTATGATGCGGCTTTTCCAGTTTTGTCAATGGTCGCTTCAGTCCGGGGTTTTGGGCTTGTTGGTTCTGGATGGACGTTGTTTTGTCTGATGTCACTGAAATCGGCTGTATTTTCGTACTAAATGCGTTTAGAAGATAGTCGACATTTCGTGAGTATAAATAATCGAAAAATTCGAGGATGTGGAAGAAAATAACAATCCAGCGAAAAAATATAAAAAATGGAATAACAGGATTTACCTTGGCATCAGTGTACAAGGTCTTCTGAGGCAAAGCGTACAACATTAACAAATCGACTAAAGTCGAAGCGACCTTCAGAAGAGCGAGAGCACCAGCCAAGTTGGATACTAGCGATCATTTGATTAATGAAACGAAATAGTATTCGGATAATGAAGAATGTCGTTAGCAACCATACTATGGGGCTCAAAATTTTGAAAAGAGGGTATGAACGACAACTTACATAAGCTCATGATACTGAATTCTCCAATTGTTCCAGTTTGAACGAATCTAATTTGTAATCCGTGCTTCTTGAAAAATAATGCACCTGCATTACCGGTTGCCGCACTACCGGCAATAGTGGAATTATACATGAATTCCTCACGTTTCGCCTCTGATCCCAAAATTTTGTTGATTCTATACTTGTACTTTAACGATGATGGATCTGAAAGGCGGTTGTCATATTCAATGAAAACCACGATGACCATTCCTTATATTCAGAGGGTAAATGAAAATCAGTCCAAATGTGAAGACTCCAAACTTTCCAGTAAGCGCTCCATAAACAAATTCAAGACAATCATTTACCTGAATATCTGATTGCTTCCTTATTAGTAGCCTCTGGGTCAATAAATTCATCTAAATTTGCTAATCCGGCTGCTTCGATTAACTGTTGGACAGTAATTACATCACCGGGAGTTTGGCGAATATATTTGGCTTCGGCGTCTTTGTCCGTAGCAGGATGCCATTCCATAAGCGTTGTGCCGTTAGATGCTAAAAGTGTACCCTTCAGAACGAGCCGGTTAATAGGAGCGCAAGAACAAACACCTTAGATAAACGCCAGTACCTTCATTTGCTTGTTACTTCTTGCAACCCTGCATAGCGAGTTGAAGTGCAGGATAGTTGACGGTTAAAGTTATTTTAGGTACGATTTCGTGTTGATATTTGAATCATACTCCAAATGCTTACCCTGTAGTCATTCCCTTCACAGAATGTTCAATCATAATAGTCATGTTCTCTACGTCTGCAGTGTAGTACCGTCTCGTATTATTGGTCGTAAGTCTTGGTAAACAGTCGCGAGATTCAGGAAGCTGGGTGCTACATGAGGCATTCGTAGAGGCAGTATTCCTATAGGACATTGGAGTCACTGAAACACGCTGTTGATAGGTGATAGATGACCGACGATAGCAGGTTGCGTAAAGTGGGATAGATGTCAGCCAGGCAATCGGAAAGCTAGCAACACAAAAGCACTGACCGTAGTGAGGAATCCGCCTTTAAGATATTGACAGGTTAGCAAAATGAGAGTGGATTAATGAATGCGTTAGCCATGCATTGGTAAATTGATACGTCCTGGTTTTCTCCAATATATCGGTTTACAAAGCGCAAGGTGAATACACTCACCAGCCAAATCTGGAGAAAAAGCTTGTGTACCATCCCAGAATAAACAGCCATCGACAGCAGATGCCGTACAATAAGTCGGCAAAGGTGTGGTTAAATCGGTTGGCCCCAATCTGAGAGTTGTAATCACCGATCCTAGCGAAGCAAGCAAATATCAGATATCTTCTCTTCGCCGCAGAAGTATTTATGTTGAGCAATAAAGAAGCGAACTCATACCTCCGTTTGGGGGTTCTTTCTTCAAGTACAACTGTTCAGAGACAATCTGGTAGATGATGAAAATCAAAATCGCCAATTGAAAACCATAATGCAAAAAACCAAGACGTCTGTCCTATTATTTGTTTAGTGATAGATGTAATCTGTTAGTTTAAATACTGCTGCTGAGTGCTGAATAGACTTAATCATGGCTGCTGAAACGCGAGCATGATGAATGCGTCTCTTATTGGCAAAAATTGTACGGGATTAGCGAACTACCTTAATTCGAACAAGTTTGATCGTAAGATATCTATTTGGATAAGAAAATAGGTTAATCAGTCAGCGAGATTTGGAAAGTATCGCAGGCAGATTGATTTTTGAGTACACTTACGAGAATGTCTCATCCAAATCCCAGTTTGGTAGGGCTGGCATTTCTGCGTTTTCGACTTATCTATCGTATATCAGAGATGGCAAGCCTAGCGGAATTTCTTTGCTCTTAGTATATAAAAGATCAAAGATGGTGGCCTTCCTTAGTATGAAAGGATTGAGACAAATCTTATATAAAGTCGAAGGAATACGGATTGACGGAATCTCTGTCTTGAGACTCGAGACTGGGTCCCGCACCGTCGCACGGGCCGCAATACTCACAGCAATGAAAATTTCAAGACTGCGAATGCAAGAGGAACAAGGAAACTTGGGCAGCTATTCTGCAATGTCCTGAAGATAAATATAAAGAGCAAGATAACTGGAGATGCGCGGGAATGAGAAAAATGTTGATTCATATCCGATGCTGCAGGCTATAGGTGTCATTGTAAACTGCATCACTACAGTCAGAATAATCCGAATGTTACAAACAAATGGTGGTGAATATATATAGGCTGATTGCCAACACAAGTTATTGTGAACTCACTATTAATTAACAATTGCGCAATATACATTACTGATACAATGAATATCCTCTTTGAACCGGACAAAGGACATCAGTTCAGGACGGACATATCCACCATCGGCTACCATCAACCTTCATTTGCAACCATTTTGATACCAAGTAAATGATTACACAAAGGTAATTGAGAAGTTCTTCAGCCAACGTACGATCTTTATCGTTGTTTCTATGCCGGTCCTACCGTCGTAATCCTCTGTTGGGCCGGCGCATACAGAGTCTGTTAGTGTTAATCTTATCGCTTGTGCGTGTTCTGAGACAAATGGGTGTTACTAGGCACGTATGATCCGAAATCAGGAATAATAACTTTCGTCGATGTGGGTTGAGGCTTAGGGAATGGAGATATCGAAGAGATAGATTGGGATAGAGTGGTGGTTTCTCTTTTGAGGACTTGAAGTAGGGTTTGCGATGATTCTATTATCTTTTGACACAGCAAGAGATAAAATTCAAATGAAAAGAAAACATATTAATATGAAAGGCATGACTTGGATAAAACTAATGTGTAGTTATCCTACCTTGGCATACGCATCCTCTGTTTCTTTTAGACACTTCTCCAGATCTTCCTTCACCTGATACTTTTTACTCAAACTGTCTTCAACCTTATTCAAATTGTTCGTCCATGTAGCTAACTCAGACTGTATAATAGACTTGTACGATTCTTCTTGGTTGATTTGTTGAGAAAGCGATGAAAGATGGGACCTAAGCGAGTCGATGCCTGAAACAAGAGTTTACCTGGTCAGTCGAGATAGCTTTGGAATGTGCAGCGGTGTGATTATTTAATATTACATTTTACCAATTCATTATTATAGGACTGCAATTGCGCGGCGTGAGAAGACATTTGCCAATAATATAATCGTGGATGGAAGTGGAAGAAATAAATCTGTCTGCTTCTCTCCCTTGGCGGCTCGCGGAGGAAGACACCGCGATCAAAATTGAATGATCAATAACAAAAGCAAACGGTTCAAAATGCAGCCATTTATCGGCATCACATTTTACACCCATGCACATAATTATGTCGTAGATATATTCGAGTTGTCTGCCAAAATGCGAGGACATCGGGTACAAGCATTTCAGCCACGGCGAGTTAATTGCAATTATTATGATTAATATAGTCTATTCTTTAAATCTAGATATATTTGAGTACTATGATAAGATAAATTATTAACATATTACGGGAAATTTTAAATAAGCGGTGTTCTAAAACAGTTTATTTCTTCACCACACGATAGGCCATGATAGTAACCTAGAATAAGTTTTTTGTTAGGAGTCATAAGACGGAAAGATAGCATTTCAAGGAGCGAATAATAATTACATCATCTTTCTTGCCGCCTGAGTGCACAAAGTACCACGTTATGGAGTAAAGGTGAATTAGGAAATAAAGAGAGATAGTAATCAGTTTGCGAAATTGTCATTGTAATGAGCAGATATGAGATATTTTCTGTAGCACTCACCCATATATTCTCTTTGATGGAATGTTTGAAATCCCTTCGCAAATGGAGATAGTCGATCGTTTTGGGACATAAAACTTTTAGCTTGTGTACCGAGAGCCTCGGCCATTCTGGTCATGGTGACATCGTCAACACCATTGCTTCCGTGTTGCTGTAAAACTGCCTTGACCGTTTCCATAATATCACTGTCATATGAATTGTCAAAGAGACCTGTATAAATGGAAGTAAGTGGTTAATGAAAAGGAAAAAGCATTTGATCACTAGGGAAGCTTGTCTTGTTCACAGACCATCTGAAGCAGCGATGACGACTAATCAAAAGTTTGAGTTAGAATCAATTACGGCAGAGAACTTTTTTACAACGAGTAAAGTAATAAAAGAAGACGTACTGTCTCCATCTTCCAATTCGTGTTCGCCTGCTGTCGCTGATTCAACGTCACCTCGGGACATAAAGTCAGCTGAGAGTTGAAACGGCCTAGTCATAAAGCGATGCATCAGTGCGGGATTAACAAATAGAAGAAACGATAATCAACATGGAAGGACTGCCTACATGTTCCACATCATCATTTGCTCCTTTGATTTATGATAAATCTCACCATCGCGAATGATCATGTAAAGTGAGTCGCCCATCCATGTAGTGCTCAATTTGGCCTACAAGAGTTTTGTACGTTTAATGACATGATTCCGTTGACTTGTAAAAAGCTCGGAAGCTTACATTTGATTTGTCAAATTTCAAAAGTGCGACGGTGGACGAACCCTTATTGACTAAATTTGAACGCAACAGGTCGTTGTAGCCTTTCTTCAATATATCTATAGGAGCCTTCGCTGATTGTGTTGCTTTCTGGCAGCTATAATATAATTTCAGTTCGTTAATAATGCAGAGAACATGACTATTTGTATCGAAAGATGACCCACAAGTTCATTAAACCCCAACTGAAAAATCTGGGATCGACGCCCTAAGGAATGATTAAAACAACTGATATTAGCTTTTTACCGTGGTTTGATCCTAGTGAGATTGAGAATATACCCTATTACTCCAGCCACCGACGCCATCCGCTAAACCCAAAAAGATTGCGTCTCTCTTTCTAGAGATATAAAATCCATCTTCTCCGCAGTCCCGTTCGATTCGAATAGGACCATCCCTAGGCGGGGTACTCGGTTCCTTAGCGGCACACCAGACCCCACCGACGAAATCTAAGGCAAAGAAAATATACCAAATAAACGTGAGTTGTCTGAAATTGGCGTTCAGTACTTCACAGTTTCATTCTTACCGAAGGCATTTGGATTATCTGCACCGATAGAAATCGAATTAGACCGTTCAGTTTCAAGTTCTGTGGGCGATTCCACTTGGGAAGTGTCGCCAGCGTTCGGTTCTTCAGCTGGCGGTGGAGAAGAAGGGTTTCCGAAAGCGCTTGGCAATCCAAATGGGCTTTCAAATGGGCTTTCAAATGGGCTTTCAAATGGAGATTGCGGTGATGCATTGGCAGGTTCGCCGATCGAAGGAACTGTCTGAATAGATGCGTCGGTAGCAGGTCCGCCGACCGAAGGACTCGTTGCGATCGTTGCTTCTTCAAAAGGTGATCTAGGAACTCCTGCATTGTTGGCGCGGGCTCTCGGACGAGGAACATCAAAAGGAATCGACGGTCCCGCTGCGAAAGGAGAAATTCGTGGTCCTGAACTAGGTCGACCAGGTAGAGGCTGTTGAGGGATTTCAGCAACACCAGAATCATGTCGATCTTCCTCCATGGGTGCTCGTTTGATCAACCCTGCCTCAGTGTAACTCAATAACGCCAACATAGCTATCGTCTTGAACAATGTTGATTTAGCAACCATTTTTTGTAATTGAATTAGTCAATCGTAAACGGAAGACTTGCAGTAAAGGATCTGGCGCCAAAAGATTCACCCTATATATAAGTACTTTGTGACAACTTCGCTATTTTCAAGCATGAGAAGATGCCCCCGTTTTACTCAGGGTCTTGTAAAACTAATCCCAGTTCGATTAAACAAGACAATATTCCAAATCATAATCGCGGAACGAACCAAACCCTAGCATCGCTGCGCTGGTATTCTTCCACTCTCCGATACGCTGCGCCGCTGCTGAACGCGAAGCTTGAAACATCGTTTCAGGCGCACAAAGAGGAAATACGACACCTTCTGAATGCATCAAATCAACAGAAATTTCAACAATCAAGACAGGAACATTTGTTTGGTGCTCCTGCTTACAGCATGGATTATCTAACTCGGATTGGTGCCTGGTCTAGTTTTTCCGATGATACTCCTCATTACCTGATGATACCTGCTGTTGTCTAATCCCCAACTGATGATACAAGGGGGGGTAACGTTGAAAATAAACTTGCGTAAGGAGAAATCCGAGAAGGTTTCTGTCTCTGGATTACTCAAAGCTCCTGACTTGACGTCAATATCAGGACCATGGTCATTATTTCCCAGGAAATTTAGGACGAATCTATTAAAGTTGTTGGCAAAAAATATATATTGGCAGGCGGCAGCATGTGCATTATTAGGCCATGTATTACGCTGATGCAGACTTAGCTCATTATCAATGTTAGAGCATTAGTGAATCTCATTCTTCGTCGCGGGAACAGAAAATTGTATTTCAGTTAGCCTTCATTATCGTCCAAGTATTATAGTGACTATCTCCATTATTCATTAAAGCACAATAACTTCTATTCTATGTAAACCTATTTCTCAATTATATATTTTCAATTGAAACAAAAGTAATCTCACTAACGAAAGAAGAGCTCTGATTCGGTTTTTGTAAAAGGAATGTTATCACCAAATTTAAATTTGCTCATTATATCTACTTATGTTCCTGCCCCACCTGCCCTTTCCACTCTTTACAATCCTTATGCCTGAAGGTAAACCCAACAAAGGCTGCTCTACCTCCACCAATTTGGTCATCCTCGTCGTCCTCTTCCTCGCCGTTACCACCAGAAATTAATTTGTCATATTCGGATTGTTTTTCTCGAACCTCCTTGTATAATTCCATATCCTCAGGATTCTCAAAGTCGTCAAAATAAGATACATCAGTTTCACTGGTGAGTTCCGGAATGAAAGGCGGTGAAATTGAACGTAAATTGACAATCCAGTCAATATTTGAAGGGTTAGAACGCGGAGAAGGTGGTGCAGAAGTTGAAGTTGGAGGAAGAGAGGAAAGCGCTGTATTTAGAGGTTTAAAGAATGGGTGAGATTTGATTTGACGGAAGGAATTGATACGTGTTGTGCGGTGACTGATCAATCTGTTCGTACAAATGGCGGAGCAAGAGAATTATTATTAGGAGAAAAAGTTAGATTTATATAATATACGTTTTTCTGGTTAGAATCTGGGCGACAAACCTCGTAATCAAATCCCAAGCCTCGTCACTGATGTTAAACTCGGCATCTTCTCCTTGCTCGTCATACACTGGTCTCTCCAATACTGTTTCCCAATGGTATACATTCACCCATACTTCTTCTAAAGTTCCAGCAGCAAAAGGTGGATACCCAGCCAAAAACTCAAAGAGAATGCATCCGAGACTCCAGTAATCGACGAGAAAGTCATAGCCCTTTGCGGACGAAGATCCGGAAGACGAAGAGGATGATTGAGCGTGAAGGATCTCTGGTGCCATGTAATCCGGGGATCCAACGAGAGAGTAAGCCCAGGAAAGGTAGTCTCGACGAACTGTATTATGTATTGTGCGCCGTTGTAAGGTAGACAGAGGAATTGGAGTGCGAGCTTTTACTGCATCGAGCTGTCATAAATCACAATATCGATTGTCAAGGTAAAATAATGGTAAATAAAATTAGATAATTCTGAATTCATGTCAACAAAACGATGCTACCTTGATTCGAATAGATTCAATTCTGTCGGGACTCAGACACCCCTTCGACAACCCGAAATCGGTTAACTTGATATGGCCCTGTGCATCGATCAAGAAGTTTTCGGGTTTCAAATCACTGTTAAATTTAGAAAAATCCGTTATATGATGTCAATTTAGGATTTGGAGAGTAAGAAAGAAACAAGAGACCAACCGATGGATATAACCCAGCTTATGTAGCTCGGTTACAGCAACAAACATTTCGGCAATATAAAATCTGGTATGCTGTTCTTGTAAGATACCACTGTTGTTCAGTAAAGTTCTCACATCACCGCCGGGTACGTATTCCTTCAAGAAATTGTTTTGTTATTCATTCAGACACCTCCTACCATGTTATATGTCCAGAAAACTCACCATAGCCAAATAGACATTGACTTTGTCTTGGAAGGCATACAACAGTTTGACGAGCCATGGTGATTTTGTTGCTGTGAGAATATCTCGTTCGGTAAGGATATGTTGAATCTCGTTTAATCGATGGAGCAACTTTTTGTTCATTCGTTTCAATGCACAGATTTCGGAGGTATCTTTCTTACGGGCCAGAAACACCTACAAATAGTATAAATTATATGATTAAGGTTACTATAATATTCTGAATATGGATAGAGGAGTGATGATAACAAATCAAAAGACCACATCACATACTTGACCATATCCGCCTTGCCCAACTTGGGTGAGGATTTGGAATTGTTTAGCGTTCGTTCTAGTTCTTCGCTTTCGTAGATAGGCTCTTTCTTTCCCGGTATAATATTTCCATTCTTTTTGGGCCTGGTCTGGAGTGAGCTATGTCGGTGAACAGAAGTCAATCGAAAGTTCGGTTAAGGCGCTGAAAGATGTTCAGGATTGGATAAGAAAACACAACAAGTACATTTCGAGACTTGACATCTTCCTTAAACTTTTCAGTTCGAACTTTTCGTTGATGCAGGTAGGTGAGGAGGTCATAGTAATAATCAAGAAAGTCTGTAATGAAGGACCGATTTTATCCATCGTCAGATTAGCAAGGAATCACTCACATCGAGGTTCTTGTAAGTTCAACAGCAGAGAAGCAGTACATACACATTTGCGCCATTGCGCATTTTCTCTGAGTTTCTGGATTCAAAATTACTTGTCTTTTAAATTCCATCTGTTGTTGCTGTGGCTGTTGCTGCGGTTGTGAACGTGCCTTACCCGCACTTGAAGCATCAGTAGAAGAGATATTTGTATTTGTATTCTTCGACATTCTCGAACCGGAAGAAGTTTGTTTTGTTGAGCTTGAGCTGGTCGATTTTACAGTAGAAGAAGACTGGGCGGATGATTTGGAACTGGACTTTTCGTATGATGAAGAGGAGGGGGAGGAATTGTTGGTTGAGGAGTTGTGACTTATTTTTGCATTTTCCAGCGACTTTGTCAGTGAGTTTACATCTGAGGAAGACGATATTTTTTTGCTAACTATCGGTGAAAGTGCATCGTCGAGGAACCCTGAATCTGAGGCGACAGATGAGATGGAGGAACGAGTGGAGCGGGAGGACATGATTTTGTTGTCGTTCTTGTTGTTGGTGGAGGAGGAAGAGGACGATGATGAGCTGGAAAAATAGTTCTTCACTAGTCTCGACATTATTCTCTATTAAACTAATATGGAAATACAAGTCAATGAAATGGATATATCTTTAGGGAGAGGGAACGGAAAGATGAGGAGCATAAGAACAACAGAAAGACGCGCGACGCGTTTTGTCTCCCCATTATTTATATTTTGCAACACTATAAATCAAACAGCTGTCGGAATAGTTACTCATTGGAAAGATTAATTATCAAAATGAGGATGCAAAAGCTGATTTGTTATGTGTTGCGAGGGCATATGATCAGCAGATGGATGTACGTTGATTTAGATCCATTGATTCCAATCGCGTTGAATCATTAAAATGTATGATGAATGACATCGATTCCCAAATGAAATTTCTTGCCCTCCAGATTTTCAATTTAGATCATGAATTATCGTAGTATATAGAATCTTTGTGAGATTGAATTATAGGGAATGTTGTTGCACAATTCCGCCTTCTCTAATCAACCTCCGTCAGATTTACAGCCGCTACTGCCTCGTCCTCCACCTGCACCAACAGTCGACGACAAGACTAAGTTCTTTGCCCGAGAAACGTTGCGGAGGAAACGGTAATACAAATGCATTCATTTTCAGTTAGAAACGTTATTATTCGCTCACCTTTTATTCTCTTACCATTTCCGCCGTTCATTTCGCAAATCCTTGTTTCATTTCTGGATCACACCAACTCCCGATATTCCATTAACCAGAAATATTGTACGAGCGCAACAAAAACTTAAGAAAGAGGAGGAACAGAAACGACAAGAGATATTATTAGCACGGAAAGAATGGATAAAAAAGCAATCCGATTTGTTGCATTCTCGTTACCAATCAACCACTTCAAACCTTAGCAATCAGAAAGAAGCAAATCAATCTTTACACTCGCCCGTCAACGATACCATCAATACTGCCAAATATATTGTGGAAGACGTAAAACTATTTAATAATACAGTTGCCCCAAATGTGGATCATCCAGCGCTGGAACATAATCCTGATTTCGAACACGATGATATTGAAAATGATGAAGTACTAAATCAAATAGACTACTTCCGGAATAGCAAAAATAGACCCTTGACTGGTACCATAGTCAACCGTAAGTGTTAATATTTCTTCTTATCTTTTATATCTCAGTATTAATGAAAATCCTCAATTGATTTGTAATGCTAGATTATGCGAGGACTGTCCAACAAGGCACCAGGACTCTAAGAGTAATGCATGCATCACAAGTCGAAGTTTTCGACACAAATGATCAGAATGCGGATGAACATAGTTTTAGTCGGTAATTAAACCTCGTAAATTTATCCCGTCAATAACTTAATTAAACCCGCTTCTCGATTTTTTCAATCAGACCATTATCTAGTTACTCCACCCGACCCAACACTGCTAATTCATCTCATAATGTCGTCATCCATAGTTATGCTACCGCCTTTTCTGAAGCCCAGCAACATTCCCGTTCTCGATCATGTTTTTCATCAATGGACGAGAGAGATCCTATGCTAAGTCAAACTACATCGCATTCACCTTTAATATCAGGTTCACAAACAGACCTGGACATGACCGAACCTTACACACCTGCGTCAAATACCATCGGAAGCAATCATGCAATTTCAAATAGCAAATCCAAACTATCATCACTCATGAAGGATCTCGAGTCCTGGACTGTACATTCGAACAGAACTGATACACCATCTCATTCTGAAGTAAATCCTACCCGCATTGACAGTTCCGCAAGTTTAACCGAGCCCAATGGCAAGGGAGATACCCCCCCTAGGTGGAGATCGGAAGAACGATTAGTACCGCTGTCTCCTTTAAGATCGTCTTCACGAATGACAGACAATCAGCCGCATGCTTCAATCACTTCTGCTTCCAAAATTCCCTCTAGTTCAAATGAGTCCGCACCGGCTACAATAGGAAGAAATGACCAAAGATGTGAGATTGAAAACAAACTAAAAGTTGACTTGAAGCTGAAGGGTACGTATCTTATTTAAAATATGCTGTGCAAGAATGGAAGACGATAGAGAGGGTTGTCACTTATTCACCTTCGACTCCTGACGTCGTTCCGTCATTATCATGGATCTAAATATGCCCCTTTGCATCTGTATCATAGACAATCTCAAAGAATTTCTCGAAATAGAAAAGTATTGTCATTTATCAAGCAATTCCGTGCCGCCACTCAGTCTTAAACCTTCTCCAAAATCGTCCGACACTTCAAATCGACATGTCCTGCAACCGCCGCAGACAAATACTCAATTTTTTGAATCGGATAATCTTCATATATCTCGCAGCCAGGGAAATAGTGAATTCAAATACAATGAATTTCGTCCACAGCCTGCATCATCTCTACCTGTGCCTAGACCTCCCCTATACGCTCCTCGAGACCGACCAAAGTCCGTATCACACAATACCGGTTCCGCGGTAAATAACCGACAAGAGGGAACACAGGTGTTGCCTACCAAGATATTATTACCAACTTCAAAGAAGTCGAACCAGACAACACAGCCATTAAGCGATGTTTCAACGCCTGTCCATCTACCGTCATTTCCTCCGTTGCCTTCGACGTCCACTCATTCTGACACATCTCAAGGTGTTATTTCCTTTCCAAGACCACCTTCTTCAAAGCCTAATCCGACAGCACGAAACTCGAATAAGTTCAGGTCAAAATTTATTGCTCCATCACCTTTACCTGAGACCCGGGACCCAAGTAATAACGTCACTTCTACAAACTCAGACAAAAATTTTGGCCGTGCAAAATCTAGATCAACTGAACATAAGCAGAAAGGAATACCCAGCTCAATACATGATACTGGTACTTTGAGAGGGGCACTATCGCCCGTAGTATCAGATCCTCCCATTCTACCACTGAATTCACGACTAATTCAGTCATCCGATGCCGCAACTTGCATACAAAATTCCTCGGTTTTTCCTCAACTGCCGTTGCTATCATTCAATTCGCCGATGCCACCGCCACAGTCTTCTCTCTTTTCAATATTACATTCATTCTCTTCAGCCCGGTTTGAGTCATCTCAAATTGAGGTTGATGAATCACAGATACTTAAGAATATAGAGCAACTTGATCGATTGATTTTCGCGAAGGTAGAGACGTTAAAGAAATTATTTTCGCGTTGGAATGGTGGCGGCGGTATAACTGCTAATCTAAGGGTTAACAGCGGGAAGTGTGGGAAAAGATAAAAAGCAATTCATGATACGGACTTGTTGTTCCGGAAGATGAGTGGCAATACAAAGTGCTGTGAAGTAGATGGAAAATTTTTCGATTTGACCTAGAGTACTTAATTTTCTTAGTTAATATGTATATTAGTTTGCTATCAAGACCAGTGTAGAGATCAATACAGTTCAGATTCAGCATATATGCAGTCTCGGAATTATTTCGTTCTTAGTTCTTAGAAAAGTGTTTCTTCGGCGCCTTTATAATCACTACAGACACTATTTATTTGCTTTGTTAAAGTATATGATTGCGTGATTTATATAATAAATAACGAATTGTATGAACAGAAATCTACAAATTTAAGCGAATCCGTCCAATCGATCGATGTACATTCTTATCTCATTTATCTTTCCTTTCGGTGTTTTAAATATTATTCCGTCAATGTCCCATCAACACCTCCTGTTCAATCTCTTGGTACAACAGGACCAGTCGGTACCGGTGGAACCACGAATCTTCCGCCCTGACCCTGCCCTGCACCACCTCCGTTGGAAGCATCCCCATTGTTGTCATCGGGAGTAGGACTAGTCAAATCTCTGTAGACACGAACATAATCGATTATGAATTCGGGCTGGGTCCATGATTTAATGTCTTCCGCTGGATTCATGGGTGGATATTGTCCCCAGAAATATTTGCCGTTGATGGCAAGATTCATGATGAGGTAAAATGGTTGATCAAACCTAAATTTAAATCGGTAAGGAATGCATTGTTGCCTTTAAGTCAAAAACTGTCTGAGCATAACATAACAAAAGCAAGAAGGTTAATTTACGGTTGTCGTATATCAGTATAAACTTCACCTCCACCTCTGCCACTTCTCCACCACCTGCGCAAATCAACCACCCAAGTGACTTTTCCATCCACGAAAAAAGTCATATTGTCTCGTTTCCAGTCCACACCGTACACATGAAAATCGTTACTCCATAAATCATTGCCAGTGCCATCCGTTGGAGAGTTGGGATTGGAGTAAACATCTCTCTCGATGAATGTATTGTTTGGAAATGAAGCACCGAAATGGAGAGCGTGACCCATTCGATGTGTTTGTTGTCCACGAGCTTCCATGATGTCGATTTCGCCAGACTGCATATGGACAATAGATCGTGAAGATTCAGCAACCAAGGGATGACTTAGAATAAAGCAATGATAGATGGGTATAAAAATATCACATACCGCAGCCCAAGTTCCATATTTATCTTCAACAGGTAGTAGCCATATCGCAGCTGTGAGGATAAAAACATATCCAAGATGTTAGCAGCATATTCATAGCGGATTTCACTCTTTAGACTAGGGACCAAGATCCTTCGCCACCCTGCGCACTTTTTTAACGATTTTTGCGGATCTAATCATCAAAAAGGGACAAAACAAATAACTTACGCCATAAATAGTTTCCCACAGGTATCTTGGCTCTCACCTCAAACCGACCGTACCTCCATCGTCCTTCCAATTTATTCAATGTTCTAATTCTAGCGCTAGTAAAAGGTTTTTGTCTGTTGCAATCGTCTCTTCTTGGTCTTGTACATTGACCGTCGGAAGATTGCAAACGGTATCCCTCTGGATGATACTTCGGGACAATGTGGAGGTATCCGTCTCTGACGTATAAATTTTCAGGCGACTTTCGATATCTAATGAATCAAAGATTCAAAAAATCAACATTTCAATAAAACTTGCATGCAACGGAATGAGAAGGGTATAAAGATCAAGATGTTTACGTTTGATTTTCGTAATTTCCTCCACCCCAACTGTCGACTTCGTAGTCCCATTTTTCCAAATCCAAAGTGTCGCCGTTAAATTCATCGGCCCAATAAATATCACATTCTAAATGTAGGAAGCTTATCAGTAAAAATCTCACATTCAATAAGGTAAATCAAAGGTGAGCTTACTGCCACAGTACGAATTCGGGTTGTACAAACTGACAAAGGTTGACGCCAGATAGGTACATAATATTAAGAGGGAACAAAGAACTAGAAACCCAAATTTACGATTTCGTGACAAAGAACAAAACCAAATCACTGGTCTCCAACAAATACGTCTTTGCCGTCGTTGTTTCGATTCTGTGTTCGAAGTGGAGACGTCGGAATTAGAATTGGAGATTGCGCCTGCTGAAGCTGAAGATTGAGACGATGATGACGGGGTAGATGACTTAGTGCGCAAATGCGGACGGGGAGGAACAGGGGGCCTGTACTCTGAAGACATCGTTTCTAATGTTTTATCTCTATATCGTTTGAAAAGACGGCGGCATCGTTTGATTCAGAACTTAAATTGCAAAATCAGAGACGTCGGACGTGATCAGACCGAGAGCCCAAGCGATGGTGTGATTTGGCGTTTTTGACGAGCTCAAGAATTGCCATTAGTTAGATAATATCATAATACAACAGTCGTTTTAGAAAAAAATACATGATTATCTTTTGTCAAGTAGTATGCCGTTATCAAGGAAAAGAAAGCGAGGTTGATTTGCATCATAATTGGTGCCGATTCCTCATGACACGGTAGAAAAAAATGATGTATGGCTAAAGTATTAATTCAATAATGGGAACTTTAGAACTTTGCACGGTGATATATTTGTAATTTTGTACCGATTCAGATAGTTTGAAATTTTCGACAAATTGACACAGAGATACCCGCGACAGGCGAAATTCGTTGCCGACCAACGTAATAAACCCAGCCTTCAAATAACCTGTATCGGCAATTACCATTTGTGCGAGGAGATTTGAAAAGCTTAGAATATGGAGATAGTGAATGCCTTTCCGGTCGCTGATATAATAGCTGAAATAAGACATTTCGATTCGCCACAGCATGTAATTCAAAACCTCATAGATACCGTAACCAACTTTGCCGCCCAAATGAACGACAGTCACTTCTTGGAGGCCGAAACAGAAATCATTAAAAGGCGATTGAAAACAAATAATATGGTGGATGCGATAACTTTGTGCTCACAAATGACTTCCAATTTAACGGCATCCTCTGTTCAACGTATAAACACCGACAGATTTGTCGATATTTTGGAAGCTACACCTGCCAACGAAGTCATTAAAGCGGAAATGATGGCTATTTTGCGGTCGTCAGATGCCTTTCAGCGCCGGCATATTTCAGTCCCTATGTTGGTGGATTTCCGGTTACAGATACATCAACACCAAGGCCCAGCCGCTTCAGGATATTTCGCCAGAGCTTTTCAATCGGTTCTCGGCAGATCGGCGGCCAAGACGGAAAGAAACAGCATTGACCGACAGCTCGAAATAATGAATAGTCAAGAGAACAGCCGATTAATGGAAGAATGTTCCGAATTTGAGAATGCTGTTGTATCTTATTGTACCAATCCTCAAACCGTGACAGTCCAACACTTACGAACGCTGGAAATTCGACTGAACGAAAGGATATTTCAAATTGAAGCTAGGCTTGATGGGATTCCGTCTTCTGGAGGCATCTCACGGGAACAGCGCAGAATGTATATTATATTAACGCAAACCAAATTTCAGTCCTTGTGTCGTTGGTATAAACTGATTGAGCGCTTCCGAGAAACGCTGACACCAACAGCGACCGACTTGCAAAACCTTTTAAGGGAATTCCTTAATGATCCGCCTGCAGATAGAATACTCACGTACCGCGATTTTGAACGCAGATGCTCTGAGTGGGCAGAAAGTTGCGCTCTAGTTCGTGCAAAGTTGGATGATTTACTCCGAGGCCCTTTGATGTATCGTCAACTTGAGATTGGGGTCAATCTGAGCGACATAAGATTGAAATGTTTAGAGATCAACGATATAATATATCAGATCGATAATATGTGTTTTCCAGCTGTAGAAAACTGAAGCTCGAATAGCGCAACAGTATAAGAATTACACAAATATTAATTCATCCCTGCGTTCGTGTCCTTTAGGCTATGATACCCAGTTAGATGCAAAGTCCTAGATTATCCATAAATATATACTGTACAAAAAGCAGAGATAATAATACAAGAGTATCGGGGAAGTAGCGAATCTAATGTGATTGGGTTTTGCGAGTAACAAATAATAACTGATCGAGACTGGATAATACATAAAGAGCTTTGCAGTTGGCAAGTCACTCCCCTATATATCAACATCACTCCTCTGCTCTTTGCAATTCCTCTCCAACTACATCCGTATCCAGCTTACCAATCCCTTTGAATAGGTTTTCTATCGAATGATTTGTGTCCCTCATCATCTTGTCCGCGGCGCTGAGTTGATTAACACAGGTTTCATGAATGGGCAATAATGTTGACAGAAGCCTCGAGTATTCTGATCTAACATTATACGAAACTTCACGTTCGGATTGAATTGTGCTATCATTTGACAATAAAGAACACAAATAAATCAGTAAACAGTATTGACAGTTTACTTCAAATGGAGAAACATAATACCTTTTCATTTCATTAATTCTCTTCTCCATATCTACTTTTACCTCTCGCATCTTTGCAATCTCATTGTACAGCCTTTCTTTATCTTTCTGTAAATCTTGCTCTTTCGATGCAAACTCTTCCTTTTGTTCTTTCATAGAGGTTCTCATTTCGTTTATTTGCTTTTCGTGGTGAGTTTTCTCGGTTTCCAACCTCTCAGTTAAACTTTCAATCCGGACTTCCATCTCATCAATACGAGTTTGGAACGATTTATTTTCATTCCTAAAATTCGAAATCCGGTTTTCCAGAGTTTCAACGGATAATTTGAGTTCTTTGTTGGATACTTCTAGGGACGCATTGGAAGAAACAAGAGCGGAATTTACTGATTCGAGGGAAGAATGACTTGATTTGAGTTCGTTGAGTTCGGTTTCGGTGGAGGAAAGCCTGGATTTCAGTAGCACCAGATTAGCCGAGTGAGATTCATGAATCAATTTCAATTCTGAATAGGATTTCTTCGATTCACATAATTCAGACTCGAGAGAAGATACAGTATCTTGAAGTATAGAAGATTTAAATTTTTCGTCTTCAAGTTGCCTTTTAATAACCTCTATCTCGCTTGAACGTTGATCTTTGTCGTCATTAAATTTCTGAAGGCGAGATACCGTATTTTGATGTGCTTTCTGCAAAGACTTCAATTGGTCTTGCACTTCTTCGTGTTCTGTCGACAAAGTCTGAAATTCTGTCCGCATTTTACTCATCAACTCTTCGACATGCTTGCGGGATGCTTCGGAATCGTCATACAGTTGTTGAATTTCGAGCGAGGTCTTCTCTGACTCCGACAACCTTTCTTGTAATACCCCAAATTCTGTGTGCAACCCATCATAATCCAATTGAGCGGATTCTAACTTCTTCTCTAACTCCAAAATTCGACTATCCTTCTCTTGCACTATCAAATCAAAGTTGCGGCGCACGTCGGCCATTTCGGTCTTTAAACTCTCAACTTCAACATTTCTCGTCCCTCGTTGAAATTTCAGCTCTGCTGCTTCAGAAGCAGCAGTATCTCGCTGTTCAGTTACTAATAATAACTCCCGGCGCAATAGAGCAATATTGTTTTCCTTTTCCAAAAGAAGAGACTCGTTATCGGAAATACGGCTTCGAATTTCAGTTAGTGAAAGTTCTAATTCTTTAACAGTGGAATCTTTGAGTCTAATATTTTCGCTTAGGCTATCGCGTTCGTGGGTTAGAGTCGTGATAGTGCGGCTGTATTCGTCAAGCATGGCTTCCTTTTGAGATATAA
The DNA here is from genome assembly GCA_025602915.1 of Paraphysoderma sedebokerense. Taxonomy (NCBI): domain Eukaryota; kingdom Fungi; phylum Blastocladiomycota; class Physodermatomycetes; order Physodermatales; family Physodermataceae; genus Paraphysoderma; species Paraphysoderma sedebokerense. The sequence goes on from JAHLJZ010000068.1 coordinate 61,012, forward strand.
TTGAAAGCAATTCAGTCTGTATGGTAGAATGATTCTCTTCAAGCGCTGAAATTGTGAATTTTGAATCTTCAAGTTCTTTATGCTTAGCGACAAGATCATTCTGTAATCTTTCAATTTCAGTTTTCGAAGATTGAACTGCTTGATTCAAATCAGCGATTTTCTTTTCATTGTCGGACTGTGTTGATGTGATTTGGGAATCTTTTTCGGCGATAACTTTACCGAGTGAATCAATTGTTGCAAGACGCGACTCGATTTTGGTTTGTTGAGACTCTTGCATTGTCCTGAGCTTGTCGACGTCCTTTTGAAATGCATCCCGTTCGGTAGAGAGAGACTTCATAGTATCTTCCAACATTTTCTTTTCATCAATGATTGAATCCACCTGCAGTTTGAGCTCTTTATACTTTTCTTTCTCTGACGAAAGTTCAGTGTTCCGTTGATGAAGCTGAGATTCTAATTTTGAGTATTCAACTTTCATATTATCCATCGATAACCTCAAGGCGCCACATTCCGCATGTAAAGTTGCAACCCTCTCCTGCGAATCATGTACTTGAAGTTCAAAAGTTTTTAACTGTTCTTGAGCTCTCGATAGCGCCATGTCGCTTGAAGCCGATTTCCTTCTTAAGTTTTCTACTTCCTGCATGATGTCTTCCTTGTTCTCCAACCTTATTCGTAATTTATCCCACTCATTCATTAAGACTTGGATTTGCCCATCCTTTAAGGCGCCATCACGGCTTAATTCTTCTTTTTCATTTTCTAAATGATTCATATGCCCGCGAACATGGCTTAGCTCAACTTCCGCCCTTTTGTTTTCAGCTTCTAACGTCCTGTTTTCCTGTTCGACTTCTTTTAAACGCTGCGTCGCTTTTGCTAGTTCATATTCAGCTTCCTCATAAGACGACTTAACACGGTTGTTCGCATTCTGCAATTCCGCTAGTCGAGATTTAGCCTTACCCAGTTCAGAATTAACAATGATATAACGTGATTGAATTGACTCTAACTGACTTTTGAGCCTTTGTTTCTCTTGTTTAACTTTTTCAAGCGCAGTTTTGGTTTCTTCCAATTCACTTTCATGCGAATTAGGAGATGCTATGGAACTAGAAGGTTCGTTTTGTTGATATTGTCGGACATTAGCTTCTAAAGTTTCGATGTGACTAGATTTTTCTTTTAAGCTGCCTTCGAGTCCCTTAATTCTCAACTGAAGCAGATTCATTTCCTCGGGGACGTTGATGTATTCTTCATCGACTGATACTTCGATAATCTTGCGATGTGATATATCAACGGACGGTCCCGAAATGGGGGAGGAAGATGATCTTTGGCGGAAAGAAGCGTTGTCGTCCTGATCGCTAAGAGCTTCATCAACATTATCATCTTGGGATTTTGATATTTGAATACGTTGAGGAGATTCAGGGTGAGCAGGCGCCTCATAATCCTCATCCAATTGTGCCTCTACATTTTGCATTCCATCATTCCTACTTTCGCTTTCCCTCCTGAGTTCCGCTATCTCCAAATCTTTCTTTTCCAGCTGGCGCCTCAGATCTTCAATTAAACTTTTATTTTCATCGTTTCTATCATCATGCTCCAAGCTTTCATCGAGTCGACCTCGTTTCGTTTCCTCAATTTGTTCATCTTTCTCTGCAAGGAGCTCCTGAAGCTCTGCAATCCGGGTTTTTGCCGGGTTTAACTGAGCCGTTAACGATCGAACACTTTGATGGGTCGGTGACGGTGTTTCCAGGGAAAATCTGGCAGGAATGGTTCTCCGACGCTTTGGTCGGGGTTCCGTAGGACTCTTCGGCGTTTGCCGTTTCAGCGGTGATCCTTTGCGAGACGATGAACTTGATCGCCTTGCGGCAGTTGGACTTCTAAATGGTGTCTCTTCAGGACTTACGGTACCGTCGGCATTTTTACCGACAGGCGAGAAATTTGGACTCACAGGAGTGGCGCCAATTGAGCGGGCAGAGTTAGGACGTGGTTCTTCATTTAATATGTCCCGATATGGTGTTGTCGAATGTCTGGATGCGGCGGCACGAAGTAGTTCTTGAGCTTTTTCAGTGAACTTGTATCTACCTTGTCCATCTGTAGTCAACTTTCCTTTATCAACTAGGTGATCGAGCGCCCTGTACATTGAGGTTTAGCATGCGCCCGGTTAAGAGAAATTAAGTGGAATGATAAAATCAGTTTACCTTTGTATAAATCTTTGCCAACCGTTTCTTAACGACAACCCTTTGGCATCATACTGATTTTTGACATAATTGTAAATCGATAAATAATGAATCGAAGTCTGATTAGACTTTTTCTTATGATGAATTGCCTCTAAAGCGAGGACTTCAAATTTCTCAAGAACTAGCGCCATTACAGCGACTTAATTGGATGACTAGACAAAAATTTACCCCACAAATTATATTTCGAAAATGAATCGATTTCGACGTAATGTCGTGGTTTGAAAAATGCCGAGTTACGAAATTTTCGGTTCGGCCGAAATTAATGGGGTCGTCGAGGTGGCCTAGGAGTAACCGAAACGAGTCAAGCTGAAAGTGATCTTGTCGATCAATTGATGTAATCCGCACAATTCCTTGTCATTATTCTCACTCGGAATTAAGTATATAATCTATATGGTATGTATCAATGAATAGCATAATGACGAATAACATGATCAGCCCTTGGTTGAGGATCAAAATTTTCAGCAATTTGTCTCTTGGAAGGCATCGCATGAAGAACTCGAGACAGCCGAAAACACCGGGTTCTGTGATCAACAGCAACATCAATACATGTCGGGGCAATCCGCAATCTAAGCTTCCGAGTTGATTCAGATGACCGTTTAGGAGGCAATTGGATATACAACAATCCACCACATTTATTTACTATATTCTGACAACTTGACATAGTATCAACACAGAACGCAATGTACATTCCGATTAATCCTTCTTTAATGGATACCCGACTTTCTCGACACCATCCTTCTTAACTATCCAAATCTCGAGGTAATCTCCTGTATAAATATCACGTTCCGTGGCACTTGTGAAGGCGTCTTTGACAATGCGTAGAGCGGTTTCGAGCGGGAGCAGAACAGTATCAGGTTTGTAGCCGACTTGATTTTTAAAACCGACCTGCAAAAGGTGAAATGTGATTTATGCCCCATTTACATGTCGAAAAAGTAACAGTTCATTAAAAAGATTATGGATAAGATATTAGCGATCAAATAATTATACCAAGTAAATAGGGAGCGACTGTACCTGGTTATCAAGGAACGGTTGGATTAATTCGGTGGCAGATCCAGCGGCCTGGTATGGACGGCGTTCGTATGAACCGACGGGATCGTAGGAGAATACGCAGCCTTTGCCTATTGACAATGCAAGAGAAGTCGCATGGACAATATTTAAATCAACTTGAAAGTCTTACTTGGAACGAAAAATGGAACGTTACCCTCTTCATCAACCCCTCCTAATACATTGTGAACATAGTAAGGGAAGAATCGCTTCATATACAACATTGTCGATAACATTTGTGCAATACCGGGCGTTGAAAGCGTTTTGTTGTGTTGATGCTTGTACCACTATATGACAAAGAAATATAACTTACGTGAGTTGCATAGTTCATTGCATCGACGGTACATTGTGTATCAGAAGATATAAGGTAAATAAATGTGTTGTCAGCTTACTTCTAATCTCTGTTGAATATTCTGAACTAGAGCGGTTGCGTCTGCGAAGCAACCACATCCGGAGAGGACCGCTCGATCGGTTCTGGAATTTAACAGGATAACGGTTAATAAACTCACACACAAACCAAAAGCATTCAAAAATCTTCATAGTCTTCAATAGAGCGGCAACGCAAAAAAGAAAACGAATAACAATCAAAGTGATCCGTACAATTTCCAAGCTTTTGGGGCGTATCTTGAATTGATCAAATAGCCATCAGATTGCCTAGTATCGGCGGCGATAATACAGTAATCTTCTCCTGCTACAGCTACAGTTGTACTATTTCATTTTCGATCATTATTGATATTTCGGTAATGTAGTGTTATGGTTCGACAACGGATAAGTAATTGAATGGTGACGTATTCAACAATTCGCGTGTTTGGGGTTGAAATGTCGGGCCGACAAAGAAACAAATAACCACAGTGATTCACACAACAGAGGATGAAAGGGAGTGATAGTTTAGTCAAGATTGATTTATTTCATACAACAGGAATTATAATGAAGTTAGTTCAAAATGAAGTCAACAATTACCCTCCATTATCAGCGTAAGGTGAGAATCTGTGTTCTATTGGCGCAGATGTCGGTAATGTGGAGGCAAACTGTTGCGGTGTGGTCAACATGATGATTGTTATATGAATTTAGCGATAGATGAGCAAAACCAAGATACAGGAACGATGCAGTTTCCAATGATGGATGCTTCGGGTGATGACGACTTGTTTGAATACGTAAGATTTGAGTCACGTGCTTTTCAAGGCCCTGGTTCTTTGGTGATTAGCGATTATGAATTTACAACTTTAAAAGTTTTATCAACTGCCGACAGAAAAGATGGCGCCCTTATTCTTATTATTCAATATTGACAATTGATTCATCAAAAAAACGGAAATTTTAAAGGAGACGTTGTATCGTCGATAGCACTTATTGCAGGCCACTCCGGCATTGATAAATTCAGTTTAGATTCAATCAATTATCAAAATTTATATAGCTAGATAACAAGTATGGGAGAAATAAAAATAGTGGTCCATAACAGGGTCGAACTGTTGACCTTGGCGTTACTCTACAATATTAGCACCACGCTCTAACCAACTGAGCTAATGGACCAGTGATGTCGCATGTTAACACTGACCTACTGATTGACTACATTCAACAGCCTGGTTGAGTTGAAAGAAGGGAAGGCAACCAGGGAAAGATACGTCCGTCGCTAGTAACAATACTGCCGGGCGACTGGTCACTTATCCGCTTTTGATAAATTTATCCTGCCAATTAGAGTTGAAGACAGAGAACGACCAAGGTTCCCTTTCACAGTCGCGACAAGGTTTCTTATTCCCGCCAACGGACTTAGATCGATAATCTCCTCATTATACTTTTCATTCATTTAAATTGGATTCATATATACAATTCCAACATCCAAATACACAAAAACTTTACTACACATATAATCAAAAGCAACCTTTTAGATAATAATACTCAAACTATGTTATACCACTATTCCTTACTCCTTAGGCATACGTGAACTAGCGCAACAAACTCCCACAGGAATCTTGTCGTGTATGGTATTCAGCACGGCTAAGTACTCAGAATTAAGAAGTTCGTTCTGAGTGATGGGCAAACGAGGCGGATAGATTAAATGATTCGGTATAAGTTCAAGATGAGGGTGTGACGGATAATTGAACAACGGTGTAAAAGGAAATAAATAGATACACTCGAACGCTGTAAAGATTGCTACACACGTCTTTTTTTCCCTCCTTCTCCATCTCTTTCATCTCCTTCTCCTTTGCGTTTACCTTTGCCACCTAGCACCGCTGCCGAACTGACAGTACCACTTTTATCAAACTCTTCAAACAAATCATCTTCCCCGTCGCTGAGTTCCAACAAAAAGTCATCATCAGGTTCATTCTTAGCATTGAATGTATAATTGAATTCCAAATCTTCAGGGTCGTCCAAGTCGGATGTTGGAATCGAAGAGAATAGGTAGGAAAGCGGAATATGATCTTCATCTGGTTCGTGGCCTTCGCGGAAGGGAGAGGATGACGGCGGTTCGGCAGACTCGATTTTGGAGGAAGTCTCCGACGACAGTTCATCGACCTGAGATGGCTCCTCCAGTTGATCTGTTAGCCCTGTAACCTCATCTGTATGCTCAACTACTTCTGCTTCACTCTCCTCTGATTCGTCCGATTCTTGCTCCGCCTCTTCGTTTTCGTTACCGTTTGAAACTTGGTTGAATCCTCCAGCATCATCATACACCGCTTCTATCCCTTCTTCTTCCTCCTCCTCCTCTTCATCGTCATCATTTTCGTCCTGGTCAAGATTATATTGATATCCGTAATTTGATGAGTTATTGGGATGTGAAGATATATGCTGTGACGACTCTGAAAGTTGATCGTTATTCTAAGAGTTTGAATATGACAGTGCACAAAACGGCAAAGAATTACGAGAGCGTATCACAAGTTATGGTACAGAGCCAGAGAGATAGTAGGTTTGCCGAGTAAAGACACCACGTAACCGAAAGATCGCATGGGCGACATTATGGTTAGTTGATGAATAAAGAACATTACAACGAATGAAGTAGCCAATTACCTCATCATACTCTTCCTCCTCTTCGTCAACGTCCTGTTCATCCAAATCATCGTCATCTTCTTGAATCTCATCATAATCTTCTTGTGAATTGTCAGCTGAATTCCAGTTGCTTTGATTTGTTGCAACCGTTCGAACACTTTTTGACTTTCCACTCCGACCTTTACCCTTGCCTCCATACACCCTCCTTCCTTCAAATTCATCTTCGTTACCTGAACCTTCTTCGTCATTATCACTACCATATTCATCCTCCTCTTCTTCTTCTTCTGAATCCCCAATGTCACGATCGCTACCATCATGACTAGCCGAATACCTTACACTCTTACCCGGCACTGCTTTCCCACTACCGCTTAAACTGCGTCCACTGTTTTTTCCAGCCCCTCTACCTCCGGAATCAACAGATACAGACATTCTATATGCTTTACCTTTACCTAATCCTTTTCCTAAACCGTACCGCTGATTCGTGGACGGCTCTTCTGCGTCAGATCCTGATTCGCCTTCTTCTGCCTCATCGTCGGAATTCGATGCAGCGGATTCATCTTCAGATGAGGATAAATCGTCAACTTCGTTTCCGTGACTTGAGATGGTTAAGTTGTATTAAGAAGGCAGCAATGTCGTGTAGGAACGAAAGTCAGTCGACTTGGAATTTAGCTGAGATTTAAATATCCATATCTTACCGATCCAGTCCGTCTAACGATTGCAGGTTTGGCAGAGTTGAAAAGACACTCTTCATGTAGTTGGCGGATTCTGCGATTGGACAGTCTATCAGATTCAGATGGCGAAGGGAGGGCAATTGTTTCTATTGCGTATAAAGTAGTGGAAAATGAAATACAGAATGTAAGTTTTATAAGTTGTGTATCCAGAAGCTGCGACATCAACACTAGATTGCCTTTGCCAATTTACGACAGGAACGTGACGAAAACTACCACAATCGATTTTTGCAAGAGTATCACATAGACACAGAAGACAAGCCGCAGAATAAGAAAGATAAGCTGTTAAATTACCAGTGGTGCCAAAGCTTCCAATTTTGATATCCTATTATTGCTCAAGTCCAGCGACACGAGATTGACTAGCCCCTTTCCAGTCAAATTTTCTAGTCCAGAGCCAATCTTGTTATCACTCAACACCAAATTTCGCAACTGAGTGAGGGCCTCTGGAAATCCTTCTAAGGAGGAAAGACCGACATTGTTTAGGGACAGTTTGCTGAGGCTGGAATATCGACTCAGGTCTGTTTTGATTTGAGATAGGGAGGGGATCCGCTGGTTGTCGAGGAAGAGCTGATTCACCGAGAGCGGGTCGGAATGCTGCATCAGACGCTTGAGATCTTGATCCATTCTTCTCTCCACAGAACAATGTCGATGTCGATGTAGTGAGGGTTTTGTTGTTGAGTTTGCTGAGACGGATCCGAGGGTCTCGTTAAGGAACGAACCAGTTCACTCGTTCACAATTCGGTTCACTGCTAGTAGCTTGGTGTTTGCTCTTCAGATTCAAGTTCTTCAACCGAAAGGTGAAAAACATATGTATCAGCGCATGGTATATAGATACATATATTCAGCAATCATATGAAGATGCAGTTAATATAATTTAGATGTTGCCTTGATATTTCCATTGTACGTCTAGGGTCGTCCAGTCCATTTCCCTTTGAAGCAGAGCTGGAAGATAATCTGCATTGCTTGATTCAGATTTCAGAACTCAACAGCACCGTTTGCATCAACACAGCTAGTATTGGTATTCTTGAAATATATTATTGTTACAATTTAATTTATTATTTTAAAAATTAAATATACAAACTAACAGTGGATAGAACAGTCAATAGGTCCATTAGCTCAGTTGGTTAGAGCGTGGTGCTAATAACGCCAAGGTCAACAGTTCGACCCTGTTATGGACCATTACTTTTGATTTTTTCCTTTTTCCTTTTTATTTGATTTTTCTTCGAGTTCTTTCATCAATTTAGTTGTTGGTTGGATATTACCTCCTTGGAGCGTTGTGTATATGATAAATTTTTATTTATCGTTCGCGAACCTTTGGCCGGGTCGCCACATACCAGTTGCTAGCATTTGCAGTTTCCTCCTTCGAATACCAAACCAACTCACCTCATTCAACATCCGTATAAACATATTAAAATCAACCGATATAGAAGCAGCCATGTCTGCTCCTCCTCTAGCAGTTCGCAGACTTGTCAAAGAACTCCACTCCCTCACCATCGACCCTCCACCCAATGTTTATGCTTTCGCGAAGGAGGGCCAAGCTGATTTGAATGCTGCCAAAGGGCAACCCCAAAGCGTATTTATTAACGGCGCTTATGCTGTGGAGGCTCGTGAGTATTGATCCGATATTAAAGCGACACAGCGTCCAGTGTTAACCCTTTGTCAACTTTTGTCGTTTGATCTGTGACGGTTGAATTCATTCAGAAATTCAAGGGCCTGAAAATTCACCATACGCAGACGGAACATTCACTCTGATATGCACTGTTCCAGATGTGTATGTATTTAATGGTTTAATACGGCCGGCATGACTTTCCTCCCTCCCTCTAACTCCAACATGATGCTCTTCCCTACTTTGCCAGTTATCCACACCAGCCGCCACTGGTGAAATTTGTGACTCCAATTTACCATCCCAATATCGATTCGAATGGTCGGATTTGCCTGGAAATTCTTAAAACTGGCAGAGAATCTGGATGGAAGCCCGGATATAATCTGCGGTCGGTGTTTTTGTCAATCGTGGAGTTGCTGAGAGAACCCAACCCAGATGATCCTTTAGTCGCTGCGATTGTAAGGATTTTATTATATTTTTAACCATATTCGATTCTCACAATTTAATGCTTCCACGTTAACACCATTAATCAGGCGAATGAATTCAAACTCAACCGTCCTTTATTTGAAAGAAAAGCTAAAGATTACACTGCCCAACATGCTTCATCAACATTCATTCAAAATCAGATCGACTTAAATACGACAGCTCATCCGAAGCGAAATGTCTCATCAAATCCAAGTGTTTCAGAAGAGCGAAGTTCAGACCCACCAAACAAGAAGATCAAAATCGAGGACAATCCTAATTCAAATGCTACTTTCGAGTCAGTCGACGCTAACTTCACTAATGCGTCCGCTTTACATTCTGAAGAGCTATTAAATTCCCACGACACGAAGATAAAGCCACTGGCTGCCAAAAAAGGAAAAGGATTAAGTGGTCTCGGCTTCGGTTTTAATAAACTTGGAAAATCCGGTGTGGGTATTGGTCTAGGTCGAAAACCCAAATCTGATCACCGAACTTTGTCAAGTGCCACTGGAATATCCCATTCGGTGCAGCCTCAGGCTCCTATCAAAAATAGGAACAACGGTGAAGAAGAAACGATGGATACCGAAGATTCACTTGAGTCGATAGGTTTACATTCTGGTATACAGAATCCTCCTCGTAAAACGTCGGAAAGCCTTCCAGTACCTCATGGTTCGAACGGGGAGACGAATAAAATGCTAACACCAAAGGATTCACACTCTTCTTCGGTCAGCTCCTTGTCGGATCAGGTTCCAGCGCTCGATATTCCGTCTACTGCCGATCGGGCCAGCGAATCCATACACCAAAGGAAAGTTCAAACTCCCCTCGAAGGACGCAATCATACACAATCCGCCCCATCTGTTGTATCTGCCACTTCGACTCAAAACATATCTCCAGATTCATATCCGACGACATCTCACTATTTCAATAATCCTTCCACGAAATCGATACCAACCATCAAACCACCCAATTCGGGATCCTCCGAAACTACGCCATCACTACCACCATCTTCCACATCCATCACGACCGAAACAGACCAACCTACCAAGCCGAAACTTACACAATCTGCTTCTTCAACCCCATTAGGGTTCGGACTTGGATTAAAGAAATCCCGTGCAGGAGTTCGAAGAGGGTTAGGTTTGAGTGGGTTGGGAATTGGATTGCAAGGCAAGGCAAAGGTGAAAGGGAAGGGATCGGGCGGACTGGCGGCGCTGGGTGCGAAAAGCAAGTAAAGCTAACGACATAAAAAATAAGTGGGACGACTGTATATTGGTGTAAATCAATTCAAAACGTGTAGTATACTGAATTAAAATATAATATTTGGTTGAGAGGGTTGTGGTCTCTTGATCCTTTAGTGTTGACAGTCGTGAAAACCTTTCGGACGCCAATTTATCACTATTTACGAAGGTCGAAAGCCAAAATTCTGTGATTGACCTTTGCATTTGTAAACTCAAAGATCTATTCCGTGAAAATCCAATACTCTCTGTTTCAACTCCTCTCTCCTCTTTCGTCCGAGCTCATCGTTTTGAAAGATACTAGAAGCCCTCAATTCTACCCCGTCATTACCGACAATCAATTCATCCCATGGGTCAAACTCGAGCAAAATATTATAAGCGACCACGCAAGCCTCAAACCATTCCACCGCTGCGTTATGTTGACTATCATTATATAAGTTTACACGTAACCGATTTAGACTTCGAAACCGTCCTTTTAATGCTTTAATGGATTTTACTGCCTCGATTTTAATAGTCGAGAGATGATGATTGAATGTTTTGTTCGGCTTCAGGTCTGAATCAGGTGGCGAATATGATGTGATACATCTATTGGATAATTTGAATGCATTATCGGTAATGATGTACTCGTTATCCGAAAAGTATGAGTCAGGCGTCTGCTGAATATCAGATGATTTGAATGCCTGATAGGCTGGCACTGATCCAAGATGCCCACAAAGGCTATAAACGATTCGACGGCCAGGTATGCTGATGAGTTGAGCTTTTATAGCATACTTATTCTTGTTGCTTAAATATAATTCTCTACCAAAATTTTGAGCTGTGCGATAATTCCGACTGTTAATCAGCGAGCCAACAACGGAAACGATGAAATGGGAACTCATCCGGGGGTTGAGATAAGACGATATCCATATAATAAAGAAATCCGACACAATCAGGGAACCCATGTTCGTCCTCTATTGATATGGCAATACTGCGTCTTTCGGCTGTATCTGGCCATTTCACATATTCTGGCGCCAACCGTCGCAATGCGTCAATCACTCTCTTGGTACACTTTACGACTGCGCCTTGCGATAAACCCATGACCGTGCAATTTTCGGTACAGAAGCATCATCACCATCGGATCCCATCCGAAAAAGTGTCACTCCCAGTTGAATCTCGACGGGTAACTGCTGGTTGACAGATCCGTTACGAAATACTGGATCAGTTTTAATGAGTTCATATAATCGTTGGAACCCGTCTTTAGTCGTACGCAGGTTTTGTCGAAACTCACAATCGTCATTATACGGAAGGATATTTCTTTGCCAATCGAATGATTTCTGGACTGATGATGATCCGGACGAGCGAGCGGTCAGGTAGCGATTACTTGAAACATAATCATAAGCCTCAAGAAGCTCATATAATTCGTCATCGGAGCTTGATTCCTCAAACCAAGGCCAATCAGAAGAAGAAGAGATCCAATCTATCCAATCTATTGATAGAATATCCGCGCGCGTAGGTGATAGTGTTGGAGATGACGGGAAAGACGTTGAGGAGGAGGACGGCCACCAGAATTCTTCTTCTGATGATGCATCCAGTATTTCGTGCAATTTGACCCTAAATGCATCTTCCAGCTCGTTTAAAACCTTCTGTCTTTCAGATGTTTTGGGCATGATTCATCTAATAATTCATGAAGATGGTGTAGACATAGAGATCTAATTCAGAGAGCCCGCTAAGAATCGCATGGGAATCGGAAACTTGGGCGGAATGGAAGTCGGGACAGTCAGATGAGCCAAATATATTTATACAACTCGACAACAACAAACTGTTTTTATAAATTAATTATTACAATAAATACTGATTAAGTGCATGATTTGAATGCATCTCAGTTATATTAACTTTGAGGTTTTACTTTGACCCTTTCTCGACAATGCACAATTATACTGAGAACACCATTATAAGATGGATGTAGTTCAGATACAATGACAAAGCCTCAAAAAGCGCAAGAAGGTTTAGCGTCGGGGAATGAAATGATTCTTAGGCTAAATCCAATATTATAAAAGGACTTTAATAAGACTTGCCAATTCCTCATGAATTGCTACGATGATTGATTTTCACTTTTATTCATTTCCTTCTCTAATTCCCAGAATACTTTCATAGTTGGATCCATCTCCACTTTATCCTCCCCCACCTCCTTCAATCTATTCAGCAGTTGCTGAACTTGAGATTTCAGCGAAGCTGACGTTGACAAAGATGTCAACATATGGTTCGTTTTCGATTTCCATGCAGTCAAATTTTCGTTAAAATGAGTAAAATCTTCTTGATATAGATCCCATACACTGTATATGAATGACAATTTAAATTAATAATGAACTGAAAGACCAGGGTCTGGGGCGACAATTTGACGAAATCCTATGTAAAATACTAACCAAACAGAACACCCATTCATGCAACAGTTATCCGGCGGTTCAGGTTTTGAGGGCAACGAATCAATCAATTCTTTGATTATTGGATCATTTAAATCTAACCCTGACAAATCAATCTTCGGGTTTTTGACTGTCAGGTCATCGGTCTCTGTCTCAACAACACTCTCTCGATTTCCGTTTTCGATTTGTGAATATTGAATATTCTCGTTTCCTGTTGATTTTGACACATTGGTGCCCAAATTGTGTCGATTACATTCCAAGATCAACGTCCAATATCCTTTGTATTTGTCATCGATATCCTGTCCGCATAGCATAGAACTACCATGAAGGTATCTGGTGGTGCGCGAGGATCGCAGAATACCAAACTTGGAAATTGTGCGTGCATATATCATAGAAAACCATGAGGAGACGCTTAAATAGTCATCAATAAATTAATTTCTTCAACAATTATGTTTGCAGAGAGATAAGAAATTCTGAAATCACAAATTGCAGAAGATGCACTCCCGGTCATCATGAATACTCGTGATTACTCGTTATCAGGTGACCGTCTCCATTACGATTGATCACGATCAAAGTCTGGTCTTATTAATAGTGGAGAGTTGCATATCGATTTAGTATCGCAGAAGTCACCCTTTAGAAGTTTACCAGAGTGAGAGGAGTTGAGGGCTGAATTCAGTAAAGGAAAGAAGGTGGTTATATGGCTCACTTCAAGTAATTGCCAGGGCAAAAGATTTACAGATTACTCTAGAGAATCGACAACCCTATCTATGAAATTATTAGTAAAGCCTTGACTGAAACGAATATGTATGGTGGAAGTCTCCTGCTTTAAAACGAGGGAATGCAAATTCTGCATAAAATGACTGCTTCTAATGTAAAAAATTCGCGAGGGAACAGCCAACACCCTCACAAGAATGAAATCACGTCAGGATATAGTATTTACTCTTTTTTACGACACATGATGATGGAAATTGTGACAAATATATAAACATCGACACGTTCTCAGATAAATATCTGACAAACTAATGTTTCTCACTGGATTCAGCCTTCGTGACATAGTACTCGATGACTTTCTCGAGGTCGAATGCGGGACTATCCGGATCAGTAATCACTATTTTCGGAGCACGAAAGATGAATAGAAAAGAACGTTAGTTAGGTTCTAGGGTCGGTGAACCCTCGCTGGCCGCTGTCAACTTAGGCCTTCCCGGTCACTGGTCCCTCTGCACAACTCAGACAATAAAGGACACTTGAAAAGTACAAAGAACTCGTCCTCCTCATTCGTCCTGAGTTGATGTCATTAAGTACAAAGAAAATCCAGGGACTGCCTTCCGTGTCGATCGGCACAAACAACAAACATATTGACGATGCGGAGACACATATCACCTTTCTTATATGTACCACCGGCGCAAGTTCCAAACATCAAATTAACTTGATAATAATCAACCGAAACACTTACAATCGCCTGTGCTCATCTTTGTTTCCTTTGCTTTCTTCAATGCGTACTCTTTTCTAGCTTTTTCAAACAATTCTAATTTATGTAACTTTTCTGAGTGTTCTCGGTCAGCGGCTGCAGATTTGGAGAGGGACATGTTATGAACGAATCCGTACACAACACCGAGTCCAAGTGCGCCATAGCGAAGTGTCTAGCGGGTAGGGTAAACATAGAAAAGATACAGTTTCGAGTTTACGTAAGTATAAAATTCTCCATCAAAATAGGATAATGACAAAGGTAACTAACACTCTTAAATCCCTGAGATGTGGTTGCCATTGTGAAATAATGTCGCTTATATTAAGAAGAGACAGACGATATTGATGCGGAACCGCATCAATATTAGTTCTAACTCGACGCTCTTCAGAGGCAGTAGGCTGACTGGTCACCATGGCAACGAACTCAATTTCAACAGCCAATTCTCCTCCTTCATCGTGTGGGGTGGACACTTTGTATAGGCTGTCGCTTTACATCATCACAGAAAAGCTAGCATAGGTCTGATTTTCTTGGATTCAGGTTGAAGTTCAGTCAATTTTGGATACCGAATCGGCATGATAGTGGTTAATTTCATTAAATGATACACCTGATAATTAATGGTGTATTTTTTTTGTCCAATTTCGGAGTGCTTTTATTTTACCGAATAGTTCATTCTTTTCTGTTTTTTCCTCTCCATTCGTTTCTTCAATGCATTGATATTACTTTGAATGTAAACGAATCCAGGTAGTATGAGCTAATTTGGTACAAAATGGAGTACTTCAATGCGACTTTCCAACAATCTGATCTAAAGATTATAAGCTCATACTTTTATATATAAAATAAGAGAGTAGTACTTTTTTTCTCGAAACCCATGCTTTCCACTGTAAGATACCAATGCCTATGTTCGTGAAGGAGTTCGGATACTAGTACGCTGAGTGCTATCTCGCGACGGAAATCCAACATGTACCGAAAACAACGAGACGGATGCAAACTCTTCTCAAGTTGATTATCTCGTAATGCAAACCATGTAATACAATGTATGCTAGGTCTATTTCTGAACCTTGCATATCGTAATTTTGGAGCGGTAATCATATTGCTACCCTTCCGTCCACGTAATTATTGTCATGTGGCTGACATAGTATTGTCGATTTTACATGAGCGCATTGCCACAGGTTAGATAATCTGATTAAACTCTTGCATTCTGCGCGCTGTGCGTCAGAGTGTTCTTTACTTAACTTCATACTATAAGTTGTCAGCTTACATACTCCAACTTCCATTACTTCCTAGCTCTATTTTCGATTGTGTCAAGAATAGAAAATGCTTATTCTAACTTGCCTCAGAAGTAGCAGTTGTTGTCCGTACCTCTAAATAGACGGATCTGTAAGCCTTGCTAACATATAAAGAGACGTTTTATCTTCACCTTAATTATGACAACCCAACTCGAAAATAAATCCACAATGAATACCTGGATTAAACTTTTGCTTTTCGCAGTTCTTGTAACAGTCAATGCGGCCCCTCAAACAGCCACTCCTTCGCCGCGGCCCACGGGCTTCATTGGACGAAGTGGAACAAAATTTATCAAGGATGGATGTCCATTCTATTTTCATGGAACGAACTCTTATTACTTGCCGTATTCATCGTCTGAACTGATTAATTCTACTTTGGATTCAGCAAAATCGAATAATCTGACGGTCAGTATGAGTATAACTAATATAACATTTATGTCTCTTCGGTTGGTTCTAGTATTGACCAGACTATCTATTCATTTTTATCAAAAACTAACAATGTTCAAACATACAGGTGATCCGCACATGGGCGTTCTTGGATTATGAGAGAAATAATCTTCAATTTCAATCATATGATAAAGAAACTGATTCGGTCGTTGTAAATCACGATAACAAGAATGGGTTAGGTGCTCTTGATCGATTGGTCGCCGCGGCAAAATCTAGAGACATTAAATTGATTCTTGTGCTAACCAATAATTGGGAACAATACGGCGGAATGGATGTGTATAATGATTGGTATGTGATTCAATGGCTAATCGGCATATCTGTACAGAGGAGAAACGAGCTCAACAATTTCCGACTTTTATTACTAGGTTCAAAGGAAATTTTCATGATGATTTTTACGATACCGCTTCACGACAATTTGAGGCATACAAAAATTACACAAGTGCCCTGTTAAATCGCGTCAATCATATTACGGGCCTTGCATACAAAGATGAACCCACAATTTTTGCTTGGTATGTTTCGTCTGAAACTTTTAGACTTGGCCTCCGTATTACGCAGAGTCCCAATTAAGCGTAAGAACCTATGAAACTCAGTCACTCAACTGATGTCAAATTGATGTAGGGAGCTTGCTAATGAACCCAGATGTAAATCGGACGATGGTGACAAGAAACCTCGGAAACCTAAAGAATATAAACCTTCCACCGAATGCAATGCCCAAACTATTACGAAATGGATTGATGGTACTATTTTCGAAATATCTGAGAACTGGTTCTGAGAATCTGAACTAATGATCATTTTACTGTAGCCGCTAGTACTCACATTAAGTCGATTGATTCTAACCACCTTGTTGCCATTGGCGATGAAGGGTTTGGACTCAATGCCTCTTCAGAGTACAACGATGGATTTACGGAGGCACCGTGGCCGCTTCAGAATAAAGAAGGACTTGATGCAGAAACTAACCTTGGATTGCCAAATATTGACTTCGGAACATTCCAGTACGTCATACGCCTTCCCGCCGTTTCATCAAATTCTTTGAACATTGAACTGACTCGTATTCTCTGTATGTAGCCTGTATGCAAAAGAATGGATTGGTTCTTCAAGTTCAAATCATACCCAGATACAAACGTTCACAGTCAATTACATCAATTATCAAGCAAGTCTGGCAAAAAAATGGGACAAACCAGTCATTTTAGAAGAATACGGCTCCAGTGAAAGTGGCTCTGAAAGATTGGATCTTTATTATTCCATACAAGACGCAATAATTAAGAATACCGATATCGCCGGATCAATGTTCTGGTAGATTGTTATATTACTTTATCAATTGAATAGAGTAAATTTACTGACCAATTCTCTGTAGGGTTTTTACCGCTAAAACTGGAGTCATTGATGGCGATGATCGAAAAGTGTATGCATCTGAAATTTCATTGTTGATGGGAGATCATATAAAGGCCATGGAAGATAGAAATGCTCAAAGCACCACTTAGGCGTTTAAACATTCTTACTTGCCTCGAAACCTGTAAGATATAGCTGATAGTAAAAATCTATTTTTGAGTTGATCGGCTCCTCCTGTAATACATACTGTTAAGACCATGTGCACATGTACATTTTAAATATATACACTCTCACACTGTAATATTAAATGAAAATAAATACATACACACTATTATATGTTCAAAGTATATTCATTGTATTATAAATTACAAATCGCACAACGATTAATAGGCCGATCATTTTTATGCACAATGCCCACCTACGATCATACTGTAACGGGCCGAGTAGGATTTTAGGCGGAAACCATGGAAACAAGAATGTATTCGGGTAAAATACAAGATAACTTTGTTGAATCTACTAATGATTACAGAGTTCTTATGTCCTTTGATTCTGAACAACGCGCCTGATCTTGACCTTTGTTATGACCACTAAAAGTCCGCCACTCTGCCGCAGTATCAATGAACGCTTGTTGATGTGACACGTCTTTAACTTTAACCTGGCGTAACAATAAGATTTACTTGATTCACTTTATTCCTTACACATACCGTCGGGCAGCAGAATATGCTCAAAAGTACATAAAAGGAATGAATAATCAGAATGCAACTTAAGTCGTAATTTAAGTCGTTTAAACGAGTAACATCTAGAATTAATTAATTCACAGTTTCGGTATACATTGTCAGATCATCTTCAAATTGGCCGACTGAGATGGTGAAAGCCAACTTGTTCAAATTAAGTTTGTATTTTTATAATAAGGGACGTTTGGAAGTTTTCAAAGTTGGAATTGCGTAATATTGAGCCGCATTGTATCATCAGTTAAAAAAAGTTTTCATTCTCCTTTCTCGATATTTATTCTCGGTTCCACCTGATACCAGTTTGGTACGTTCATCAACTTCTTCATGGATGACGTGCCGTCCACAATTACTCAGTCAGTTATTTATAAATAAAAGCTATTGACAATGACCTAATCATTTCGCTTGATATGTTTTTATGAAAACATAAATCCAGGCATAATGAATTATGAAATCTTATGTCAGCGACGAATTTATTCTTCGAATTTCTTACAGTCATCCGCGTCATCATATTACTCGGTGCGACTTACGTGATTTGGATTGTAATTGAATTGGCAATGCGCGTATGCTCAGCCTGTTGAATCATTATCAATAATATGCAATATAAGAAAAACAAAAACTCAGATAAGGTTAATGTGATAGTTTTGCACAGAATGCTAATTGATCATGTTGCTTAATTTGCCTGTATGTCAATAAGCAAGCGAATTGCCACCTCACGAGACATATTTCTACTCACAGTCGGAACTACGCCGCGATTGTACCGGTAAGAGAAATGCTTATCTTAGATTACATCACTAGAAACGCTTTTTGATTCCAACTTGCATGAATCCGAAGTTCTTTAGTCGAATATAAAATCAGGCGTCTGCACTTCCATCAACGGACAACTCGAATTCATTTAAAAATCAAAATTCACAATGAAAACCTGGATTAAACTACTACTTCTTGGACTCCTCTTAAGTGTCAATGCTGCTCCTCAAGCAGCTAGTCCTAAGGGAGCACTCACAGGTTTTATCGGGCGAAGCGGAACAAAATTCACTAAGGACGGATGTCCGTTCTACTTTCATGGAGCGAATACTTTTTACTTGCCTTACCAGTCATCTGAATTGATCGCCTCCACTTTGGAAGCGGCCAAGGCAAGCAATCTCAATGTGAGTAGTAAATAACGAATAATAATCATTCACATTTTTTTGTTACTCACCATTCACCCCACCTATAAAAACTTTATACCCATAGGTAATACGTACTTGGGCATTCATGGAAAAGAAACCTGATGGCTTCGATGTCCTATATCAATCATTTGATGCTAAGACCGATTCAACGATCGTAAATCAAGATACCAAGACGGGGCTGGGAGCTCTCGATAGAGTAGTCGCCGAAGCAAAGACGAGGGGTATAAAATTAATATTAGCCCTAACAAATAATTGGGACCACTACGGAGGAATGGACATGTATAACGATTGGTACGCTGTTTTGCATAATAATCTTGAATCTGGCGCTCCCGAGCTACATTAATCTAAAAAATTACAAATAGGTTCAAAGCGCAGTACCACGACGATTTCTACGATACTAGCTCACGACAGTTTGAAGCTTATAAGAAATATGTTAGTGCTTTGTTGAATCGTGTCAATCATATCACGGGAGTTGCATACAAAGACGAACCCACAATTATGGCTTGGTATGTTACATCTGATATTGGTTCAGATACTTCATTAGCATGAAAGCTTGATATTATAATTGAGCACCAACGAATGTTAAACTAATGACTGCCTTTCCTGTAGGGAGCTTGCTAATGAACCCAGGTGCCATTCAAAAGATGGAGGCCCCGCCCGCGTTCCTAAGGAATACGAAGCGTCCCCTTATTGCAATGCAAAAAAAATCACAGCCTGGGTTGATGGCAAGTATTGCTATTTCTGAGAATTTATGGTCTGCGTCCTTTACTAATCAGCCTCTTGATTGATAAATAGCTGCTAGCGCATACATCAAGTCGATTGATTCCAATCATCTAGTTGCTCTCGGTGACGAAGGATTTGGAATGAATACTCCTCCCGAATTCAAGACAGGACTGAGCAATGGGGCTCTATGGCCATTTGAAAATAAAGAAGGCGTTGACGCAGAAGCTAATCTTGGACTTCCGAATATTGATTTTGGAACTTTTCAGTCTGTCATCTTGATTTACTTTCCAAGATCATATTCTTTCAATACTAACCTGATTTTATTGTTCTATGATGCAGCTTATATCCAGAAAATTGGCTTGCTACACTTCCCCAAGAACATGAGACGTTTTCCGTCAATTACATCAATTATCATGCGAGTCTCGCTAAAAAACTAGACAAACCGGTTTTCTTAGAAGAATACGGTGCCAAGCCGGAGGATCCAGAAAAACAGAAACATTACAGTTACATTCAAAATGCCGTCGCTAAGAATGCAGATATAGGTGGATCAATGTTTTGGTAAGACAAATTTATTTGTACAGGTTTGCGCTTGTAACATTCATTTTAATTAACGTTACTTGCAGGGCATTCGCAGCGGAACCTCATCCGTACATGAAGTTTGGTGATTATGTTGTGTATGCATCGGAAGTGCCATCGCTAATGGGAGATCATATCAAAGCCATGCAAGATAGAAATGCAAAGTGCACAGCATAAGATAGTGGATGCTTTTCTTATTGAATAGTTTATTAAATATGTATAAATCCGTGTTTATATAAGGAGAAAGTTTTCGGGACTCGCTGAAGTTATCTTTAACGCATCTGTAAACATTATGTATATTAACAGCGATTTATTCTTTATAAAGTACTTTCAAATGTCGTATTTAGTTTTTTTATTGTATCAAGCTGTTTGAAATTCTAGTAAATATATTTTATATATAAAAATTTATCGATTTCCGTAAACTGCAGAATAGTCATGAAGTGAAGTCACACCACGTCTCCAGTACTTGCCTGAGCTACTTAGTCCGCATAGTACACATAATAGTGTGAGCGATTAGATTCAGATCGAAAATAGCAAAAATCGCGTCATCTCATCGCTTTTTATGAATCATGTTATATGATTTCCAGTATTGATGAACTAATCGACTAAACTACCACCAGATATATTTAGAAAATAATATGTTACAATAAATTGACAGAAATTAAGTGTCTATATTACAATCCACAATAGGGCGTTATATACAAAATTTCGCATTATATTTGATTATAAAAGGAAAGCAGAATAACATTCCAAAATTGAAAACCTCACTTTCCTATGGTTTCTTTCTGTCCTCTCTCGGTCCAAGTATGTAGTACATTTTTCAAAACGCCAATCGAAAGTGGTTTCGGCACAAAACCGTTAAATAGGCCGCTATCAATACATTTCTTCCTTTCATTTTCAATGGTATTTGCGGTGACAGCAAAGATTGGTAACTCCGCAGGCGAGAGGTGAAGTTCGTTTCGAATGAGTTCAGCGGCTTCTAGTCCAGAGAGATTCGGCATTATTAAATCCTGCGTAAAATTGGAAAATCAAATATGTCAACATCGACTATGTATCAGTTGAAGGAGAAAAAATACAAGACGTACCATTAGAATTAACCCTAATTGTTCCTTGTCCTCTTCATACATTCTTCTAACCGTGTTAACTGCTTCTCTTCCATCATTTACGGTCATATATGAATACCCGCATTTTTCTACCATTTTTTTAGTCATCATCTGAACGATAGGATTATCCTCCGCGATCAATATCTTCTTTCGAGAGGCACAGGACACGGAAGCTCCGGATGTGGATCTCACATTACGGCGATTAATTTCTGCAATGAGACATTACGGTATTAGAAAGATTCAAAGACTGACAAAGAAGATGATCGAAACAACATACCTGGTTCTTCCGATTTCTCTAATTTGCTCATCTCCACCAATCCAGTAACTTCAATAAAACAACGCTGCCCATTACTTCTGTCTAAATCACCAAACCGAACGCTTCCTTGCAGCTGATTAGAGAGCTTTTTCACGATGGCGATACCAAGGCCGGGGCTTCCAAAGGTTTTTCCTTTGCTCACGTGGTCGAATGAAAACATTTTGGACTTTTCGATGTCCGAGGGTAATACTGCATCAGTGAAAGCAACTATCCGGCATTCAACGGTACCATTCTGGAAATTTTCTACCACTGTATTGTCGGTTTCGATTGATATGTCGATAATACAATTATTTGGTGATACAAGTAGACAGAACTCGACCGCTTTGAGTAAGAGGTACGTGAAGTCGTTTAATGATTTCGCCGAATCGAATACCATTGATGTTTCCATTGCGGTGGTGAGCTTCAATGTTGTTTCTTTCAAATCGACCATCGACGACGACAAGTTTTTGACCTTTTCAAGAACAACCGGCATTGATATGTTATGAGCCTGCGTCCAAAACAATCGTTTAATCTTGACATCCATATACTCCAAGATATCATCTACGGCTGTTGTCATATACTCCGAAGCAACGAATGCCGATCGTAAAATCACTAGTGCTTCACTATTAAACGACTCCTTAAAAGACTTTATCATGTCTAATGTCGAATGAATGATATGTAATGGATTCCTTAATTCATGCTGATGTTGTTTAGTTAGACACTTCAAGCTTCTGTGAGGTGTAGCAAACGAAGAAAAAAAAAGTCTTACGCAGAGCCACAACAACATTTCTTGTCTCTCTTCACCAATTTTCCTCAACTCTTCTTTATTCTCCGACATTATGCGTAGATGTTCTATACGTTCTGTGATATCATGAAATATGATGACTTGTGCAACCGAGTTGCGAGATTCTTCGTCTAACTCTACTTCTGAGAAGTCGGCGTTCCGCTCCAAATCAAAGCGCAATCCAAGTCGCAATGGCGACATGACAGTTGATACACTTGCATCAGCGCGAAATGTTGTTCCATCTTTCCGTCGGACTATAATTTGTCGTCTTCCGGTCTTAAGTAATGACTGGGCGGCGTCAGAGGCAAGTGCCGATTCGTCTCCGTCTGATACCTCTAAGATAACGTTCCGTATTTGTAACTTCTTCGTTCGAAAATCTTCGGGTTTGTAAAAAGTCGCTTTGCAGGCATGTTCATTGGAGCCTGGGCGAATAACGTTTGAGTGATTTATATTCAGCCTGCTGAGAAAGCACTCTACTCACCTATAACAGCACCTTCGCTATCCAACAAAATCATCGGATCGGGTATAAGACAAACCACTGAGAGTAAAAGTAAGCTTACTGTTAGGAATTCACTCACAACAAACACCATTGATTTCGTACCAGTTTTTGCGTATTTCACGATGGAATCGTATCCGTGCATTGACTCTTCCAATTGAATGGCTTGTTCAAGAATTTTCTGCAAAGTATTCATTAGTGATACATACTTGAATACATAATGACAAAACGAATGATTAACTCAACTTACCCTTTCTGTTGCTCGGAACCTGATACACGACCGAAATACAAAAAGAGCGAAGAAAATAAACACCACTTGTATCAAAATCAAGCTGATAGCAGGCCACCACGAAATATATGTCTTGTAGAATTCACTACTTGGTAAACAGTTGAGTTGCCTGATACGGTATGTCAGAAAGCTATTCCGTCGCCTACTTCACCAAAGACAACGCACCAGACACGGTCAAATACTGGCAACTCTAAATTTATCATCTCGGAATCGATATAATGAACATCGTTGAGGGTACTGTGCCATATAACCTCTTTCTGTGAAGGGAAGGAACTATTGGGAGCGAGAATTTCTGTTCCGATTTTAGTCGGTAGTGTGTTTTCGAAATTGCTATCGATTACTTTGGAAAGCTGTCAATGTGAAAGTTAATAAAGGGGAGCGTATAGGGCAAAACAAAGAGACATTACCTCGAATGCAAATGTTACGGCCCCCTGTCGAGTGAAATTTTGGTCGAAAGTGTAGTTGAAAACCGGATAGAACATCATGAAACCAGAGTTCCTCGACAACGTCAAAGGAATTACATCTGAGATGGCAGGTTTACCAGTCTCCAAAGCTTTCCTTGCCGGAGCCGCTCTTTCTGGAGTGGCGAAATAGTCCAAACCGATTAAGTTCGCAGGTCTTGGGGAATAACTACAATATCAAATCAAAATATATCATGTAAACAGCAGCACCGTGATAAAGCTATCATTTCGTAGAACACATACAAAAGACCCATAGGAAAATGTTCGCGCTCTTCGGGCCCTATTGGGAGTAGTTCAAACGAAGGACCGATGTATGTAAGATTCCTTTGAAACCGGTTCTGCCACTCGGCACGTTGTGTGCTAGTAATCAGTGTTGCAAACCCAGCCCCGAAAATGGGCACAGAGGGGGAAAAGGTCAACTGGGCAAAATTCGCAAATGTTGGCGCTGTTAAATTCTGTTGGGTCAAGATGAAGGCGGAAAAGTATCGGCCCTGAGAGGAATTGATTGTGAGCACGGATAAAGGAGGTGAAACCGTGGAAAGCCTGCCGATTTAAGCGAAGGAAACACATACCAGTTGAATGATTGTTGTATTGAATGTATCTTCTAAAATCGATGCCCGAAATTCACATCCGTGCCTCAGATCTTTTTGAAACATGGCAGTCTCTGATGTTCTGAGTATGAAGAAACACGCCAGACCAATTCCTAAGATGGCGGAGTCAGCGATTTGCCAACATCTAGTTATCTTTCTCCTTATAATTCCTGTATATACAAACCTGTTCCGATTAATGCAACCACTAGCGCCGCTCCAAAGAAAATCAGATAAGTCCCGCGCCGGAATATCCATTTTTTTATCGACCGCTGCGAGAGGAGGGATAGCCTATCTGGCATGAGGCTTTTACCGAGTATACGAGAAAAATGGTCGAAACTTTTATACAGGTTTGCCACCGCAATTGGAAAGAGGAGTGTGGATGACGAGAGCGCTTTAATAGAAGAATCCTATCAGGAAGAGGGGAAGGTACCTCCGATCCGCACTGCGCTAAGGGAATGTGTCGGCACAGTGTCGGTACATACATGACATGTCTGATGACTGATGGTGGTACAATTTCAGGGCGAATCTGTTGTTGGGCCAAAAGATGCTGTCAATCGTTATATATCGTCGATGGGGGGACGGGGTGCATTGTTTTTGAATTGTAATTGCATTGTACGCTCTGTTGCAGCAGTATTGTCGTTTGTAGCGCGGCCCCGGCCTTGTGTCGCTCCGTCCCATTTGGCGCCGTTGCCACCATTCAACATTCCTTCTGTGACTTCTAGACTCGCGATCCTCGCTTTCTGACATCGAATGTGTATACTTGTGTATATCAAAATAATAGCGCATGGTTGCGCAAAGCAATTGTTGAAGCGCATTGGTCATTCTGAATAATAAGTGTTGAGAACATTTCCCCTGTCCAGAGCTGTTCAGACTTCAGAACTTCAGAATGTAAACTGGGCGTATCATATAATCTCGCTGCGTCACATTCGATGCGCTAGGATTGTGTATTGCACTCTAGGTGTCATTTCTCACCAATCCTACCCATGCTCAACAGTCTCACGGATTGTCCTTGGCTTGCATTACGTATGCAGTTCCAGATGTAATGATTCTAGCAACTTATTAATTGCCCTGTTCAAGTGGATGGATAACTATTTTACTCGTTCTCAACCCCAATAAGGGAATGAGCTATATAGTCTAGAATTATGACTTCTTCGCACTGTAGGCTTGAAAACATTTTACGAGTATATTGTAAATTCCACTACATTCCACTAACATTATCAGCTTATAGTCTTTCCTTGGGGCTATCCCAAATGTCCACTACGCCACACTTGAATCCTTTGCAACGAACCTGAAAGTTATCGCCATATTATAACATGGGATTATTTGAGTGAAATGCCACAGTCAAGTTTTTAAAAAGTGCCATCATTCAAGAATCCTCGCTTCGCAATCTCTTAAGTTGGAAATCCGCCATGAAAATCCGCCATGGATCAAAACAATCAACTAGGGATGAAGTTACTCCAGAAGTACATATGGAGTGACAACATGTGTGGGGCATGCAACTTGGCAGCGCTGAAACTGCGATGAATCTATGATCCAAAACGTCCCAAATGCAATAATCTATCGTGAAGTCCTTCATTCAGGATTTGCCCCCCCTGAAGCGGATGTACATGTTACACAATAGCAGACCAAAAGAGACGACATTAGGCGCCATGATATGTTAAATCGATACGCTCGGATATTAGTGGGGGATATTGGAAGATTTGCCCGAATCCCCTGTGACAGGATGTTACAATCGATGTTGGAAGACAATGGCGAAAAACCGGATATTAAAGAAAACCCGGTCATCCGACTTTTTCATACTGTGAAACCGTAATACAAGTGGACACCTGTGGACACGTCACCTGACTTTGTCAATATCGAAAAATTCTCCATATCTTTCCCGTTGCAAAAAAATGTGCCACTTGACAAAAGAGAATTGATTACCAAATATCGATCTCACTCCCAATTGATGTATTTCTTAATATCTGTTATTCTAGAGATACAATTTGTCGGTTCTACTTTATTGCAGTTGCGGTGAATTCTAAGCATAAGGGATATATCTTTCAGCCGTCACATTTAGCGTTACATCAATATACCAATAGAAAGTGTCAACTTGTTTTCAATTACAATTACAAAATTATAAATATGTACATTTATACGTTATTTCACAACTGAGTCGTCATGAATGAGATCATCTTTCCATCACTACTCTATAGCTACTCTTCAGGGTGATTTGGCTTGGTCCATTTTTCCAAAACTCGTTTCAGAACCGTCGTGGTCATGGGTTTGGGTATAAATTCATTGAATAGTCCGCTTTCCATACACCTCGTTTCTTCGCTCTTGATCGTGTTGGCTGTCACAGCAATGATTGGAAGTTCTGAAGGAGATATATGAAGTTGATTTCGAATGAAGCTGGCCGCGTCGAATCCAGATAAATTAGGCATTATTATATCCTGAAAAAGCGAGTCAGCCAACTATCAGATAAATGGAATTAAATAATCGCAAACCATTAAGACAAGATGTATTGGTAATTTGGAGGCTTCGTTGGACATGCTTTGAATTATCCTAACAGCTTCACGTCCATCGTTCGCGGTAGCTGCAGTGTGACCACACTTTTCTACCATCCGCTTCGTCATCTGTTGAACAACAGGGTTATCTTCTGCGATCAATATAGTCGGCCGAGAACCTATTTCGTCTGTCCTTGAATGTATGGCTATTGCTGAATCTGCCACATCAAATCGTTAGTGAAACAATAAATCAAACAGATATAAATATAGAGTACGAACCTTCAAGATTTTTAATACTGGTCCCCTCAACCTCACAAAGAATCTCGATACAAGATCCCAGGCCATTTCTAGTCTGTGGTTCTGCCAGTTCTATTTGCGTCCACCGTACTTGGCCCTTTAGCTTTTTGGATAGCTTTCGAAGAATTGTTGTAGCCAGTCCCGGACTGCCAAATGATTTGCCTTTACTGACATGCTCTATGGAGAATATGTCCAGATTATCCATATCAAATGGAGCGGCGACATCGGACGGAATGATGATTTTACATGATACGCTCATTCCCTTTATTGGGTTTCGATCACTAACAGGTGAGGTGCTGACTACAATGTTGACTGAAGAATCTTCCGGCGATATGATGATGGCGAACTCGGCCGCTTTCAGAATAAGGGCAGTGAAGTCGTTAAGTGACGATGCTGATAAGTAAAATTCATCATTCGAAAAATTGGTAGAAAATGCGATATTGGTGCCTTTTAAGTCCGCAAGAATTTTTGATCGATCTCTCACCATTTCGATAACATCAGAGAAAGTTCGTGACACACTTGTCGCAGCGCCCCATATTGGACGGCTGATTTTCAGGTCCATGTACTCCAATACATCGTCAAGAGCGAAGGTAATATAGTCAGAAGCGACGCAAGCCGACCGCAGAAGTGACGATATCTCGGTGGGGAAGGTATGATTTGACGAAAGAGTACATTCCAAGGAAGACACCACGATATGAAGTGGATTGCGAAGTTCATGCTGCATACCAGAATTAATGTATGAACTACTCATGACTGAGACTGAAATTATGGAACATACGCAAAGCCATAGCAACATTTGCTGGCGCTCCTCGCTAATTTTTTTCAACATTTCTTTCTTCTCCATTATCATTCGCAAATTTTCCATGCGTTCCGTGATGTCATGAAAGATAATCACTTGTGCTACAGAATCGTAATCTCGTCCATCTATATCTATCACGGTGACATTCATATTTCGATCAATTGAGAAACTTGGTGCCGTACTAAGAACAGTCGAAACGCTGGCATCGGCGCTAAATTTTGAGTTATCTTTACGATTCACAGTTATCTCACGGAATCCCGGGGCAAGGAGTGTATTATTAGGCGTGTCCGAGTGTGGAGGGGAATGACTGCCGCTGTCTGCAATAAAATCTCGAATATGTAATTTACGGTGGAGAATGTCCTTCATATCGTAATCTGTTGCTTCGAGGGCGTGCTGATTCAACCCTGTGACATGCAATATAAGTTGAAGTTGTCTGATAAACATAGATAGACTTGATAAAGATGCAAACCTATAACAAATCCCTGGCTATCCAAAAGTATCATAGGATCTGGGATCAAGGACACCACTTAAAGAAGCGTGAGAGACATTCTACAAAACTTGAAAGATGGAATTGAAAAATATACCTGTTTTCGCATACTTTTGAAGGGAGCTAAACACTTGGTTCGATTGTTCTAATTGAACCGCTTGTTCAGAGATTTTCTAATGGATCCGGATACGATATTTTAACGAGGGAACACGATATCAACTTCTATTACGTGAAATTACCTTTTGAGACAAAATCAGTTTAGAGCACCATCGAAAAAGTAATATTGCGAGGCCAATAAAGATCAATTGTATGGCAACAAGGGTGACAATCGGCCACGGTGAAATAAAATTCTGGTAAAAATCTTTACTCGGGACACAATCCAATTCCCTTCACACCAAGTGAAATGATATCAGCATGTTAGCTCCCGACAATCTGAATGGATTTTTCGGTAGCAATCGAAGTCATTTACCATACACGATCTGCCACTGTTAGCGGTTGATGATTCACTTCGGACTGAACATACTGCATTTGGGGTTTTCCATTATCCCAAAAAATATCATTGTCTTCGTCCGGCTCCTCTGTAGTGTCGTGTAATGTCAGCCTTATCTTTGCTGGTAACG
The DNA here is from genome assembly GCA_025602915.1 of Paraphysoderma sedebokerense. Taxonomy (NCBI): domain Eukaryota; kingdom Fungi; phylum Blastocladiomycota; class Physodermatomycetes; order Physodermatales; family Physodermataceae; genus Paraphysoderma; species Paraphysoderma sedebokerense. Next base: position 90,108 of record JAHLJZ010000068.1, read on the forward strand.
AATCAACCAAATTCGCGTCGATGATTTTCGCAACCTGAATTCGAAACATCAATCAGCTCTAGCAATCAAAGTTGTCTTCACATTAGGTACATACCTCGAATGCAAAGCTCACTACTCCATCAGAGGTGAACCCTCCATCAAAAGTGTAGTTAAACACAGGATAAAACATATTGAAACCGACGGTTCCGGTAATGTTGAGAGGTAGCATCCCAGACATGGTTGGCTTTCCTGTACTCAACGCCTTGGCACTTGACTTGCTTCGTCCGACAGTACTAAAATAATCCAACCCTATCAAAGACTTGGCTTTTTCAAATGGAGTTCTATAAAGGATGCATAGTTAAACAGAGGTGGATCGAAAGGCATAATGGTGCCACCTACATAAATTTGATCGGCAGATACTCGGTCTTAGTTTCGTTCAACGGTCGCAATTCTAATGTCCCGGCATTATTTAAATATGTCAGATTTCGCTGATGGCGGCGTTCCCATTCTTCGCGTTGATTTGAAGTGATGAGACCGGCAAATCCAACTCCGAATACGGGAACAGAGGGGACTTCCATCAGCTCACTAAACCGTGAAAACTTTGTTTGATCGAGGTTTTCTTTTGTTTTAATGAACGCGGAATAATGGCGCCCCTTAATTATATTGACTGACTGTTAAAGATATTGATATAAAAAGAGATCAAAACCATTCATTAAGTTAATACGTACCAGTTGAACAATATTCGAATTCAGCACCCCTTCCATAACCAGGGCACGAAATCTGCATTCGTGAGTCAAATCCGTCCTGAGAACAGCTAACTCAGCGGATCGTAACATGAAAAAGAGGCCGACAGCCAACCCTGTATGATTTTAGTCCAATCATAATATTCATTAATAACAAGCATAGATCAATGGAAAGATATGAAGGTCTATCGCACCAGTTCCAAGCAAAGTAACGAACACAGCTGCAGCCCAAGCACTGAAAACATTTTTTTGCGGACGACGGAAGAAGGAATTCCAGCGCAGCCGATACATGTAAATCAAGACTCACGGCTGCGAAAATCGGAATGCCGGACTGACAGAAGAGATACTTAAAATACTGGGAAGAAACAGTCGGTGCCTCAAACAGTGGATACAAAAAAAAAATTGATTTAATTAAGGTCGTGGCCACCAACAAGGCCCGCCCGTGGAACTGGTCGTTGTGGCGAACCCTCGGGTTTTACCAGGACATTGTTTCTTGCTGTGGCGCATTGTTACGCTTATTATTGTCGGAGTTTATAGACCTTGCGGGGGTGATTGCCGAACAATTGGGAACATGCCATCTCCGCTTAATACTATGACGTGCGATGATGGCAGTGAAAGTGACACTGTAATACATTCAAAGAACTACAATTTTGTCGAGACGTGGGAGTCGCTGAGGCGTCAGATGATAACTGATCAGGGAATTGGCGGACAACTGATGTAGCACCTCACCGTTAATGACGACCCTTGCATCAAAACTATAGTTCTCATCCGTTTTATTGAGAGTTTGTAAAAACGTAACCAACTTTGATTAGGCCATAGCTCATCAGTTACAATCAGTCTTCAATCAATGCTGTAGTAAACATTGAGTATATGTGAAAGAAACAGTTTCCTCAAATTGAGGGCAACTAAATAACATAGCAGTTTAGTTAACTATTGGATGACATAGGCACACGATGCTCAGAGTCCGCGCGACGGATATATAATACAAATCATAGTAATAAATTAATATGTACAAAAGCACTCTCATGTATTGTCGATACTGAGTTTAGTACTCCAAGTATCCAGGACTCTCCTCAGCGTTGCTATCGAAACAGGCTTGGTTATAAATTCATCAAAATTTCCACTCTGAAGACACTTCCGTTTTTCTTCTTCTAAAGTATTAGCAGTCACTGCTATGATAGGAAGTTCAGATACCTGAATATTCAGTTTGTGTCTGATCGATTCCGCGGCTTCATAGCCAGACACGTTCGGCATGATAAGATCCTGCACGCAGAGTCAAGTTAGACAAGATAAACATACATGGAAAGTATCGATTTGCGCGCGTACCATCAATATTATACCTAATCGATCATTTTCATTGTGGTTATATAACTGACGAACAAGATCGACGGCCTGTTGACCATCGTTTGCTGTCACTACTGGAAACCCACATTTCGTCACCATCTTCTTTGTCATTGCTTGAACAATCGGATTATCTTCTGCAACTAGAACTGTGGGTTTCCTCTTAAGATCAATATTCGATACACCACTGCCAAGCCCTAAATTCAGGTTAGCTAGGCCGCAAGTTCCCGCGTACATCCGAAAATGGGTTAACATACTGGGCTCCGGAGATTGCATGTTCTTGCTCACAGGAATGTCAACAACTACCTCCAGTTGCGTTTTGAACGGTTCGTTGACGTTGACTACTGAAACGCTCGAATTTATCGCTGAAATCGAAACTCCTCCATGTAGCTTATTCGAAAGTTGTTTCACAATGTAAAAGCTGAGTCCTGGACTACCGAATGTTTTCCCTTTACTGGACTGACCAACCGAAAATATCTTCAACTCGCGCAGATCAAGAATTGTAAGAATTTCGGCTGAAAATACAACTCTGCACGACATTAAGCCATCGTACATGAATCCGCCCGATGTTCGATCTCGTGACAAGGTGCCAGTAATCTTAAGGTCAATTTTCGAGCCCTCTTGCACGACAAGAATGAGGAATTCGAAAATCTTCCGAATTAACGATGTGAATACCATGCCCGAAGACGTTGGGGATAATGATATATCATCGGGCAGGTCGCTAACAAGTCTAATCTCTATTGCTTTAACTCTCGCGAGGCCTTCAGTTCGCTTCTTAGCCTTTATGAATACGTCCGCAAGATTCCGGTCAAACATTTCAGATTCATCGGAAACCGTTCGCTCGATTCCAACACCCATGTAATTCAGGATATCATCTAACACTGTCTCGATATACTCGGAAGCTACAGTTGCAGATTGAATTTCAATCGCTTGTTCCCTCGGCGATATGTCGTTGTTCGGTTGAGCGAATTGAAAGAATGAATTTACAATGTGGAGTGGATTTCGCAGTTCGTGCTGCCATAACAGGGTTAGGTTACACCGTGCGAAATGGGATTGCAAAAATCGAAACGTACACATAGCCACAACAACATCTGCTGTCTCTCTTCACTTTGACTTCTCAGCTGCTCTTCCTTTTCTTTTATCATGTTTAAATGCTGCACCCGCTCAGTTATATCATGAAAAATAATCACTTGAGCGACTTTCCGGTGTGACCGATTCTCCGAACTTTCATCAACGATTTCAATATCTGAATTGAATTGATTCCTGAACGGCCCGATTATTGCCGAAATACTAGCATCTGCCCTAAAAAAGGTACCGTCCTTCCGAGTGATTGTTACCTCCCGCCTCCCAGTCTCAACAAGGCCATTCTTATCGGATGTTCCCGAGATCCCGGAATCCAGTAAACGAATAGATTCGGAGATTAGGCTACTAATATGTAATTTGCTGAATCTTAATTCGTCAGACGAATAGCGAACGGCTTTGCATGCATGTTGGTTTACGCCTAAAATGTTGAAATGTGAGACAAACCGAAAACTAGTTGTAAAACAAAGCATTCGGCCTACCAACTATATATCCATCACTATCTAATAGAATCATTGGATCTGGGATGAGGCAAACCACTATTGACAGAATAGATGTCAGTGAGAGTCAATTCCCCAATGAACGACATTTGATACAGTACCTGTTTTGGAATACTTAACCAGCAATTCGTACCCTTCCGTTGATTCTTGAAGTCTTATAGCTTGTTCGGCAACTTTCTGTTAAAAGAAAAGATATTGTCAGAATACTGCGTAAGTCATTTGTTTTACCGGTAAATGATGCGACCTTCCGCGTTCTATGAAGCATTGCGATCCAGCGGTACACCATCACAGCAAGAACAGCAAACACGATTTGAATTGCAGCGAAGGCGGCGTAGGGTATCCATGATACATATGTCTTGACGAAGTCGGCACTAGGGATACAATCCAGATCCCTGACAGAAGAGTTCGGTAAGGTTAAGTAACATGTAAAGCAACAGGCAGAAACAAAAAAGTTAACATACCAAGTGCGATCGACTACGGCTAGCTTAACGTCGAACTGTAGAGCTTCTATATACTTCACACCGTTGCGCATATGTTGCCAAATAATGTTATCCGGTTGAAGAGAATCGTGCCCACCTTCGTGCACTACAAGCTTGATTTTTGACGACAACATATCTTTCAGATCTGAATCAATGACTTTGCCAACCTAAAGGATGGGTTCAATCAGAATTGTTCATAGGGTACAATGCAACTAGACAACTGCCACGATTACCTCAAAGGCAAAACTAAGTATTCCTCTCTTTGTGGATCCGCCGTCAAAGGTATAGTTGGATACTGGATAGAACAGTACAAAACCGTCTCCATGGCTTTCAGGCAACGGAATAATATCGGATATTGTTGGTTGTCCGGTCCTTAACGCTCGGGTTGCGGCTTCACCGCGGCCTGGGGATGACAAAGTATCAACGATTCAACACCAATCATAAACTTAGAGGTTTCATACGGATGACTAATAGAGATCACGGTTATTTTAGAAGGTACTTGATTCAAGAAGAAGTAAATAAGAAACGTCTTACATGAAGGTTATTGGCAAATACGAAGAGCGGTTTCGCTCAACTGGAAGTCCGTTGAATTGTCCATCTATAGCCTTCACTTTCTGCGAATAACGATTTTCCCATTCATCTATTTGGGAGGGGGTAATCTCGACTGACCATCCAACTCCAAACACCGGTACCGAGTTTAAATCGACTAATTGATTGAAGTTGGAGAAGTTCGACTGATTCAAATTAATTTTACTTTTCACAAAAGCAGAATAGAAGGAAGCCTACAGAAACACCAAGCGAAACGATTAAATAAACACTTCAGTGTTGAGGGCTGAATCACAGAATTAACCAACCAATTGGACAATACTACTGTTTAAGCTATTCTCCAAGACTGTGCCGCGGAAAAGACATTCATTCGTCAATTCTTTCCTGAGAATCACTTTCTCTGCAGTTTGTAGCAAAAATAAGCACCCCAATCCAAGTCCTATTGTAAATAATGCAGACTGAGTTAACGTCTCTGTAACATTCATGAGTTTTGTAAAAGCCGCCACCCACCTGTGCCTACTAAGAAAACGACTAAAGCTACGCCCAAGGCTCTGGTCATCACAACCGATGGCCAAAACCTTCGAAGCGACATTCTAAAACGGTGTGGCCTCATTTAAGATTACGTCTTCACTATACTTCACTTAGCCATTTAGAAGTAGAAAATCTCAGAAATTCGCAGCTGGATAAAGGTCATCTTTGAGGCGAAAGATTTCTTTCTCTGCTGTCTTTTTTGAACAATATTGACAGACTCGTTCTGTCAAACGTCAAACTTCACCACGACGGAGGATCAAAAGTACTATGTGTGTTACAGTATCGTATTGTTGTGCTAATTGTGCGCGGCGACCGTTGTCAAATTATCCGGCATTGTCTATTGTTCACGTTCCTTTTAAATACGTCACTAACTGCCGGTATCAGATCGTCGTTCTGACACAGAGAGCAGCCGCAGGCCTGCCACAGTGTGGCCAGGTTTATATCAATATGATAATAGCTCTCATCTTTATACTGACTGACAAGTGTCAAGTGACAATCAATTCTCCGTAATGCCATGGCCGATGCAAGGTCCAGTTCATCGGGTTGCAACAGGAGAGTCGATATGCTGGATCGTCTGTATAAAAGTCACTATCGAATTGTGAGGCTTGACTTCGAGGAATGCAGATTGTTCTGATTAATATCATTCACTATGACTCTTGAAGATCATGGTATTCGGTCACCTGTGACCACACATTTGCGCAATTATCAAACAAAAATTGCGATTTCGATTCAGTTGGAGTGAACCGCTCGTGGTGCAGACTTCACTTCCACAGATGAATATAGTATCGCATTAGGAGCGAATCTATGAAAAATTTCGTACTATACTAGTTTACAACCAGAAACAAAAGGTCAGAAGGAAGAACTGTTAACCTTGGCGTTAGATTATGATACTAGTGCCGCGCTCTCACCAACTGAGCTAATGGACCTCGAGATCCCCACGGGTGTTACCTTAGCTGGTGAGAAAAGTAAATCATAATTAAAGATTGATATGTTATTTTCGCGCCCATGTATTTGAATCTATTCCAAGTTCATATATTTTCTTCCCGGTATTGATAAATTCGCTATTTACAAAATCACCAGCAGCAAAGATGACTGACACGAGTTTCTACTTTGTGATGATACCAACAAGAAATAAAAGGAAGATTAAAAATATCGTATTTGTTTAATTGTTAAGTACAGAAATTGGTGATATATTTTGTTTCAAGGGTTGGATTTGGGGAGATGTATGAATAATAAGCAGGAACTGTCGGAGAATTAATTCCTTGCTTTTGTGCCTTCAGCCTCAATTTCATTATCGATTATTATATCCAACTTGCTCTCAGTTTCCCATTCATTTTCCTTGTTAACCTTTGCTTCAGGGCTTATTTTCAGTTCGTTAACATGCTCATTCTGGCCTTGGAGGGCCGGAGTCTCTACGTCCGATTGTTTAACAGTTAATTCATCTTCAATTGGAGAGGATGTCGATGCTGGTTTGGTGATGTCCCACAATATCGGTGTAGGATTACGAGATTGAGGATGTGCAATAAACGGTGAGGATTTTAATTGAGCTACAAAATGACAAAACAATTAGAGTGCATTCGGAAACGATATGATCAGACCCTCAAATACATACCATCACCCAAACAAAATCTCACGCCCATTTTCTTTTCACTATCTACCACAGCCTCAGTTCCATTTGAAGTCCCACTGTTGCCGCCTCCCATTCCTGGGACCCAGCTCAACAGTCCACCTAAAACTGGTACAGCCTTAAGGGTGTTCAGTCCATAGACTACGGGTGATGCAACGGTTAATAAGGAATCGGTGACAGAAGGTGAATTTTGTTTCGACAATTGTTCTTCCGCGGATTGGATTCCGGAGACAATGAGCGAAGAGAGAATAGAGGTAAAGGTCGGCGATTGCTCAAGTTTTGAGGCGATAACAGAGACAGAAGTCAAGAGGGCACGGAGATGGGAGCGGTCAAATGGAGTTCGGTCCTGAATTCCATGAATATAAAATTCTTGTTAGCCGGCATCAACGAATGCGAAGTTTTGTTAAATAGATGGAAGCGGAACATACAACTCCTACGCTAATCCAAACAGCCAACTCTTCCTCCGTCCCGACTGCTCCAGTGATATCAACCATAACATCAAACAATTTTCCGTTATACTCTGTACACAACGACTCTCCAAGATGATGATTCAATTCATCTATTAGTCTCACGATGGTGGGGTGCAAATCTATAGTACTTAAGGGTCGCAGATATGAGGGAATGTATCTATTTTGAACGATATGTGTGGTGAGTATACGGGAAATACATATCGGATACAGTAGGACAAGGTTGTAGAGCATACCTAAACCCGCCTAATTTGATAGCCTCATCTTTAATGCACTTTCCACGCAAGGCAATATTCTGAAATTCTTTGAATTCTTTCAATACGTCCTCGAAGCCATTTTCGCTTTTCAATTTCAGTAGCGAATCATGCAATTCACATTCTGTTGCGATCTTTTGAGCGCATTCATCAATTTGAGCCACCGTTATTGAAGATGCTGTCCCGAAGAAACGAAAATGAGATCCATGAACCGCTGAATGACGATTAAAATCAAGATAATACGGACCTTGATTGAGAATGTTAAACTTAATGTAATCTATTCCTCCAAGTTGAACCAGCGAAAATGCAATAGATTCGGGCTCAATCAATTCAAAAATCTGAACATAAAACCAGCAACCAAAGTTAAATTCTTCTGACTTTCAAGTAACATGGCCAGACCGAAATCAAATTACCTTTCTTGTAACGCAATTAACAACTGCCATATCTTCATCCCTTAGAATTTCCGGTTCTTCCTCCACGATTACATTGGCTGTGTCATCTTCCGTTGTGGTGTAACGGAACAAAACTGCGCAGCCGGATGACTCACGGGAATGATACAAATGGACAGCAGAACATTTATCCAATGACTTCGACAATCGCTGAGTCTAAATACAGAAATCAGTACACAAATAGTGGGTCGAGCACGGCGGCATAAGTGCACACGAACCTTATCAACTGCATCTGTAATACGGTGACTAATTCTATCCAATCCAAGATGCTGGAACCATACCCAAATGGGTAAAGTACAAAAGATGGAAGCGGGTACATTGGCTGGTTCAAACCAATCTGTCGGAGATGGTGGTGATCGGAAAAAAGTCTAGGAGAAGAACTGTCCGTTACCATATTGAACTTAAGTATTATCCCAACAGAATGAAACGTACAGTAATTGGTAATCCCCTGACTCCAAGTCCAAACGTCTCGCCCAAAGAAATAGACACAGAGTCAGCGAGGGAAGCAGTAAGTAAGTTTGAAGGAGGTGGGAATCTTTGCGGCGGAGTTGGGAAGAGCAAAGACAAGGCCGGTCTATTCCGATAGCGTGAAATCTTTCATTCATATGAAGTCAAGTACAAATTATATGGAGGACATACCCTTCGCAATGAACCCACAATCCAACTGAATCTGCCATACGAATAACACTTTTCAGGTCTTCGATTGACTGGGAATTTGCGGTTCCGGTTTTCAGGATTACCAAAGAGGGGGTTTTGCCGGACTTGATATCATTCTGTAGTATTGAAAGAAACTTATCCGTGTCCATCACATCTGTGTTCGGAAAACAAGGAACTGCCAAAATTGATTCAGTGAGTGATGAGATAAAATGTATTGGAACTGATGGCGAACTTCACCTAGACTCAAGCAACTGTTTGGCAGATAATTTCTTTCCAAAACTACATTTTCAAGCCAATAAATCTCCCTGGTTGAAGCAGCTGAAATGTATACGACAGGAGGCGAGTCATTAAAAGCTGAGAATCCTGTATTTTGTAAAGAGGTGTGATACTGCTTATGAAGTGCCGATCGGAGAACTGTAACCGCATTGCTTAGTCGAAAAATACACGGTAAACAATTGTATGAAGTGGAACCCAAAATACCTGCTGCTATGGACTCCACCCATGCCAAATCTTCAGAGTTATAATCTATGTTGGTGGGATAATACTTTATCTGTTTGGTAGAGAAAAATCTATTGCAATACACATCAGTTGTTATCACCCTGCCAGAAGCTAAACTCATGAGTGCTATGATAAAAGCCAAACATACCCAAACGACTCGATCAAACGTTTTCTGACAGCTGATTCCAACAGAGACGAAATCTCAAGATAGGCCGGTCGAGACACAAACTGAGGGTTAGATAAATAAGAAGCAATATGGTTCACAGCAGCGTTTGTATTGTATATGTTGTTTGCGTTGGCAATATCGACGTCTTTTCTATAGTTACAACAGTCGCGTTAATGTCACTTCGCACCGTACTTGTACGCTCTGGTCAGCTTACCCGTGTTGCGTGTGAGTCAAATTTTTATCATCGATAATTATTTTAACAGCCTGAGAAAGTGACGAAAGTACATTGTCTAATTCGCATCCGTAATCATTAAATGATTTCAATTGCTCAGAGAAACCAAACGTTTTAAGCGGAGGAAGAACGTCATCTGGGAGTGGGTAGAGTGTGTCGGCCGAATCGGTCGAGGTTGAGAGAAACGGTGGTGGCGAATTTCTGTATTGATGATTTCAATTGTATATTAGATTCTTCTGGTCACACTTGGAGATGCAGCGGAAGCGGCTTCGTTGTCTATACTTACTTTCTAGATTTCGGCTCTGTATGAAGAGATGTAACAAGTTTCGTCATGAGCGTGGTTAAAGTTTCCAGATCCTGCAGTATATCATTTAGACAGATATATTTAGATGTTTCGTCATTTCAATTGTAAAGCATTCCACTTCACAATGAAGGCGGCGACGGCAATTCAACATACGGTTTCGCGAAAGCCATCAGGACAAGACTGGACTTTATCCGTGTTGCACAATCTGACGTTTTTTTTTGATTGCGCCACCGAAGACATTGAATGTTTCAATCTCGGCTTTAAAGGAAGTTTGATTTCCTTTTGCGAAATATCTGCGTTTTTCTCATCCGAGGCTGAGAAAGGAGAGGCAGGGAGCTGAGATTGTAGGCGAGGAATTGAGGGAAGCATGGCCACTACTGGTCTGGCGAGAAGTGGAAAGAGGCAAATAGACGACCGATCTCGGAGTTGGCTGGCAATATCTCAGCAGATACCAAAAGTTGAGTTTCAAACTAAATTCGATTGCAAGAATCGTAAGAGTGTTGCGAGAGATGAGAATTAATTTCTGGGTCGGATCATAGAATGGGGCCAAAGCATAATTCCCTGTGAAAAAGAAAGTTCAACGCGAATTCGGAAATTCACGTGCCTTGACTCGGGTCGCTTTTCTGGAATTCGCTGTCTCGGGTTTTGATTATTTCCTATCTTTATAATTATACATTTTCAGAATAGCGTTGCCATGCATGACACTAATATGTTAATATCAAGCGCACATATATATATTACAAAGGGTTGTCTTGTATTAACATAAAAACGTTCTGCCCATTCTGATGAAATATTCTTGAATCTTATGTACCGTTTAAACTTTTCATCAATAATATTCATTTTCGAATATTGAGAGTTCAGAGAGACTAGCGACAATTGAATGTTAGATTGATTGTACCGTCGGAGTGGACGTATATACAGATTATGGATATTACCTGTTCTACTACCCAGTTGTTGATGTATTTTTGAGTTTCTTTGGTAGCATAATCTGCATTAATGGCGACTAGTAATGCAGGTTCAGTACGAAGCTTCCAGCATTCAGTGCAAACAATCTTATTTGTTATCAAATTTTCTTCGTACAATTTCGTCACCTCCTTCTGACAGTGCCTCGAGTATATTGCAAATGCACCATTTGATTTAACCAATTCCCATTTCGATAGTTCAACTAACTTCCCTTTCAATTGAGCTTTCTCGTCGTCTTTAAGTTTGCTGATGTCGGTTCTACCTGAAAATAAATCGGCAGCGACTTTGTAGGCTGGAGGGTGTCCATGGTAAGTACCAGGAGAGCGGGTGACATAGTTACTGATAGTTCTGTTTTCTTTCTTCCTTGGTCTTGGCCAGGATTCATCGTTAAGTCCAGCACAGGGATAGATTTTCGTTTCGAGCGAGCGCTTCTTTTGTGGTGGGACTGGGAGGTTGTTGGCTTGAGGATTCTCGGCTGGTCGTTTGAAAAATGAATTGATTCCACCGTTATGTTTGGACAAGTTTTTCGTCTCTTTGATACAATGATCTATTTTCAATCAGCCGAATGGAGATGTTAGGTGGCATAAATAATTTTTTTATAAATATTTCTCAATCGACCTACCGCTCTCATAATGAGATTTTACGTTTCTCGCTCGATTTATGTTGGCTTCCCGACCACAATGACATTTCAGTTTGAAGATGATCTGGCCACCTTTAACGTTACGCACCACTATACAGTTTTTGCACGGTTTCTTCGTTTGTTTGGCAAGAGGGCACATTTGATTAACTATTTGTTGACGTGACATAACTTCCCTATCGACTTTTCCCACGCTCGAAATGGAGGCTGGTCTGGTCAACGAGCCAGTCTGGGATGGCATTTTGGGAGGGACAGTTGCACTTTCGTCAATGATCGACGGTTTCTGGAGAATCGATGGACGAACTGAATCGATGTTAGGTCGATGTGATGCAGCAGGAGAAGTCAGGTCTGATGAAATGGCTCCGTGAAAGGATTCATTTGCAGAGGTCAAAACATTATGTGTTGAGGAGCTGGATCGTTCAAAATCAGTCATGTTGGATAACACCCTGTTAGTTTCCAATTCGACAAGGAGTACACGGAATTGTGTATCTATTGAAAATAGAATTCGAAGAACGGATCAACCAGAAGCAAGAAAGCGTCGGATTTTGTGTGGGACAAACGGCTGGAGCTGGTTAAAAGATAGCTGAGACAAGCAATGGGTCGGATCGCAGCAGAGGGCAGTTGATTGAACGTGAGGGGAGCTAATGATATGTAGATGGCCAGCATTCAGTCGCATGAGGTGTGACTTAAAATGGAATGGATGGAGAATGGATGGGCGGCTTGGCGACAAATTGTGAAATTGACTCTCGGTAGTCGGTAATACTTATTCGCATCCAATTATATTTGTTACAGGGAGTATATAAAGATTATCGATCTGATACATTTTCAAAGAATTTTACTTAGCGAGCCTAACACTTATATACAGACTGTAAAACAGTTCAGTTCAATAACGGGGAACCAGATTTTCGCTGGATCTTGCTAGGTTAACTTTGAAGTTCGGATGAAGGAGGAATATCAAAATAGCATTCGCACTCCACATTATTTCGTTGGAAATCGCGGCAAGAAAGTCTAGCATCGTCGGGACGGTATTTGCAGATACAATCTCGTAGACAAATTTAGCTGCAAGACCGGAATAGCCTGCAACGAAAGTGGTTAGCCGGTGATGGCGCTTCCCCTGTTGCGAAGCAGAAGACAAACCTATAAAATATGCGCAACTGACTATGGCCAAATTTCTTGTCAATTCCAATTGCTTCACAAGTGCCTCTCTGGACGCACAAGTCATTTTATTCTGTCCTGACTGGCTAAATCCTGAGCCAATGTTAGATGAGCCCCATTTAAATCCGACCTTTAACGCGACTTTATAAATATTGTAGTAACAAAAATTCACTATAAGAATGGCGCCGACGAGGGCGATTATCAAAGTAATGGAGAAAACGTAATGCGGTAAGTCCCGGACTCCAAGACGCGGTAGACAATATGTGCTAGCAGGTCTAGGATAATAGTTCACATTTGTCATGTAAGGTAATGTCGAGAGAAACAAGCAAAATATCCAAATGCCTGATAAAGCGAGGAATGTTTGCGTACTTGTAATAGATTTCATTCGAACAATTTTGAGATATCGCTCGACACTCATGTACATTGCGGTTGCGCCAGACACACCTTCAAGATTCAATATAAAACGAAAGAAGAATGAAGAAAGCATTCTGAGTTAATTTCTATTTTATCTTTGACATTCGATGCCAAATACTCACTTCCACAGAGAATACAAAGGGTACCAATGCCTTGACACCATGCATCCGGCAACTCTGGAGAAATTCTGTGAGCCCCGAGAATAAGGAAACCGGAAAACCCCTCAAGGCAGTCAGCCAGACATATATTGACCAATGTCATCTGGCATACATTCAGTTCTTTCCTTCGTTGGTAGAACCGAATGAGCAGAAGACAGTTTAAAATTCCGCCTATGAAACCGAAAATTGTGGCGAAATCGTTGTAGAAATAGTTCTGTTCTGGAAGTATCCACATGTTGGGTGCAGCACGCTTCAAGTGGGTTGAATAATTGATAATTAAATGACTGCGTTAAACCGTTGCTCTCATACGCAAATTTGTTTCATACTTCTATGTAATATTCCTGTATAAAGTTTGTCAGGGTAGATAATTCTCCGAATTGAGGGAAGAGATCGTAACGTCGGTATTTATAGCCCGTCCGGGTCTTTGGACGGTCCGACGTCTTTGAACGGTCAGAGTGGTGGAAATTGTACAATGCTAAATTGATTTCTGTCTCTGTTAGTTATATTTGCAACGTCTCATTTTGAATGTATTTTTACAATAAATCAAATAATACTCGTCGTTGAGTTATTAACAGACGCAAGTAATTATAATAAATGTCCATCAGCCCGACGTGAAAATTATCAAAGGAAAGGTTGGCGATAGAATAATTATTGTTTAAATTATGTTCTTCAACGCCGGCGATATTATTGAAGAACTATTACCGAAATTTCCCTTCGCCTGCATGTTGGCGCGCCGGATAACCTCGTTGTCTCTTATGCTTTTTACCAGAAGATATAGTCTTTAAACTTATCAACTTAATATCCCATGTATGTAGAGGGAAAGCAAAGTGTACTGATTATCGGGGGCGGTATCTTTGGTCTCTCTACTGCTCTGTCCCTCCTTTCGTCCGGCCACTCAGTGACCGTTTTCGACAAATCTCCCCTGCCTGCAATCGATGCAGCCTCAACCGATATTTCAAAAGTCATACGTCTAGATTACGGTCACTCCAAAATATACACTACCCTTGCTTATCTTTCAATACTGCAGTGGTTGGAATGGAATAAACAAACCAAGGACGTGCTAGGCGATGAAACCAAACTTTTTGATCAATGTGGTGGTGTTTTCGCTAACAAAGGAATCGGGGAGTTTGAATTCGCTAAACACACATTTCAATGTCTAGAGTCTCTAGGTATTTCCAATGACATTTCGGCACCAGAGAATTTTCAAAATGGCGCCTTTGTAAATCTTTCCGTCAATCAGCACAATCGCCAGATCCATCAACAAACTCTACAATCAAGATTCCCGAAATGGTCGAATCCCATTCTCAATTCAAGCTTATCAGGATATGTTCAACCAACAGCAGGATGGGCGAATGCTGAGCTATCGATGAAATTTGTCATTGAAAAATTGAAGCGTCTAGGTTGTAAATTCGTCACAGGTTTCCCCGCCGGTTGTTTCGACTCGTTCATTCATTCTTCTACCTCGTCGTCAACCGTGATTGGTATCAGAACGGCAGACGGTCACTCACATTTTGGTGATAAAATTTTGGTAGCCTGCGGTGCTTGGACTGCTTCAGTGTTACCTGAAATTGACTCTACCATTCGCGCGCATATGATGCCTGTTATACATTTTCGAATTCCGACGAGTAAGAAAGATGAATGGGAAGGCAAAAATTTTCCTGTATGGCTGGTAAACGATGAAGAAAACGGTAAAATTTATTGAAATTTGAATGCTTATCTAGTTGGAAGAAATGATTAACGTAACTTTATTTGATTTGTGACTCAAAAATACATAGATACCTTAATATATGGATTCCCAGTAAATGACTCATCTCTTCTCAAAATCGCAATAGACAATTCAGGTTATATTAACCCTGTATCTCCTAATCACCCACCTTCATCATCCCCTCCTCGCCCCTCCTCGACACCTTATACTATCTTAGACAATTCAACGCCTGTACTCCCGTCCAAATCAATTTCCTACTTTCTCACTTTTCTCGCCGATACGTTCCCCGGAGTTTTGCAGTTCGACGTCGAAAATATCCGAATGTGTTGGTATTGTAATTCTATTGACTACGGATTCATCATTGATGAAGTTCCCGGCAAAGAAAACGTTTGGGTTGCAACAGGAGGAAGTGGACATGGTATTTCCATTTTTCTCTTCACTCCCTCATTACTATCAATTTAATCACCAAAATTATATACAATTAAAAATATTAGGCTTCAAATTCTTCCCTGTCCTTGGTTCGATTATCCATTCGTTACTATTCTTCAAGCAATTCTCTTCATCTCCTTCCGATCTCGCCCCACCAATCTCCAACCTTTTCAACTCACTTCCGGCTCCGCTCCTGTCCATCATGAATCTTGAGTATTTACAATCTCAATTCCAATGGCGAGAGGTGTCACCGAACAAGTCGACCAATTCAATTATGCCTCATAAAAAAGGTTCAGAATCGGCTAATATGAAGGAAGACAAGGCAGCAAATCCGAAGCAAGGCGATGAGTTGGTGCATTCCTCGAAACCGGATGTATTGTTCGAAATGGAGATGATGAATTTAGAACAGATTAATGAAGCAGTGAGGAGAGTTAGAATGGAGTTAAAAGTAGCTGAGGCTAAGAAACGTAATAATCCAAAATCTAGATTATAAGATATGTATCAGTTATTTAAAGGTAGAGACGTCGAGGTATAGGCAGTGTTCGCAATGTGCAGTTTTAGAATGTTTGAGTTTATAAGAACTATCAAAACCTTCATAAATAATACGACGATGAACCACTGAAAATAGAAGTGTTTATTGCATTCCTTTTATGTTCATACGTTTTTACAAGTCCCGAAGACATCGCTCGGTTAATCGAGACAGCCACAGCAGCAATGAACGCCGTCTCTGTGGAACCAGTTAACTTACAATTCTTCTCTAACCTTGTCACCTTCTTTGCCCTTCTTCTTGGCAGCTTTCTTACCCTCGCCGTCTTTCTCATTCCTCTGCATCAATTCCGCTGAACCTTCGACTTTACCACTCCACAATGCCGTCCTTCCTCCCTTACCTTTCACAACATCTTTCACCCATTCTTCCAATTTCTCTACAACCCAAGGACCTCTGTAAACTTTATATGCTTTCTTCTTGAAACTAACCACTACAATATCTGGGTCTCCATTCTCGCCACCGTTCAATCCAAATTCTCCCGGAAGAGTAGTCTTGGTGGTGGATAGATCAATATAGTTTAATGGTAAATTTATAGAAGAGTTACTTAGAGATTTGAGGAGGGAATCGAGCTCGGCAAGTGGTGGAGAAGTGGAAGGAGAGGTGGATGCGGGAGTGACGAATGAAAGAAGACAGAGGTTGAATTTAAAACACTTGGATTCTAATTCGCCGACGGTGGTGATGTTGTTGACTGGCAAGATAGATGAAGGAAAGAATCAGATTGCTGATATGGATATACGACAAAGTCAATAGAGTGAATAACTTACGTGTCGGTTCTGGAACGGAAGAGGTAGTATCTGGCTTGGAATCCTTCTTCGATCCCTTGACTTTTCCGGCGACGGCATACTTGGTTAAAAATTTAAGCAAATCTTTGTACTTGATTTGACCTAACGGAGATAAAAGAAATTAGATGTCGCAACACACAAATGGGTTCATCAAACGCAGCAAACCATCATATTTCACGGCTTCACCCTTCTTTCCGTCAGTTTCATTTTCGATATCCAGCACCACCAGGCCCGGCACCTTATCAACTCCCAATTCTTTCATCAACTCTGCATTCTCCTTTTCTTTGCTTTTCTTGTCAACCACAACCACGCCAAATAACAATCTGTAATGGAACTCAATGGCCAATGATTTATACATGTCCGTAATCTTATTTTTGTCCGTAAACAAAAGGACCTTTGGGATGGTACTATTTTCAATGCCGTAGAATCGAGAGAGGTTTAGCGTCTTTTTGGAGTCGGAACTTTCGGACGCGGTAACGGGTTTGACAAAGTTGGGTACACGCGAGAGGGCGAACTGAGATAGTGCGGGTGCTTCACGGGCTCCTTGATAGTCTGTTGAAGATGAATTTCATGCATCGAGTGATTGTTAACGAGGAAAAGAAGGAGTATGTGTGATTGAAAAGTCAGGTTACGTGACTAGGAGCCCAATTGTAGCATCACTTACCTGTCCAGATTCTCTTTCTATCCTTCTGCTTCGTATAAAACACCTTTACAGTCGGAAAACCTACATATGAGACATTCAGTTATCAGCGATAATACATACAATTTGCATGCTCAGCCCCACCAATTATCAAATCGGCACATACCTTGAACGCCAAACCGTCCGCAGATTGGTCGGTTAGAGTCTTGGTCGCAATCAACAGCGCCGACTTTGACTTTATTTTTCAACGACTTTGCAGCTTTAGCGTACTCTGGAGCAAACTGTTTACAATGTCCACACCTTGTAATAATTGAAAAAAGAAATTTTAGTGTTCGCAATTTCGTGTGGAACTTTCCAGATGCCAATACCGACATACCAAGGTGCATAGAATTCTACAACGAATGTGTGCTATAAATTGTAATAAACCGGCGGAAAACATCGGGCAGTCACGAAGAAAGTTGCATTCCGTTAGATACCGTACTTATATGATCTTTTCATTCAAACGATCACTGCCGTCAGAACTGTCGGTACTCAAATCGAAAGAATCCAATAGATTTGTCGATAATATAAATCGGCAATTCGCCAAACATGATTCTATTCTACTGTAGTTTACATGTTTGTGACCTGCGTAAATCAATTCATCCCATGTCCTTGGAGTCTTTTCGCTGGGCGTTGCTACTGTTTATTTGAATCTTTGTCCACGGCTTTCCGAATTCGCCCAAGCAAATAAAATGTCTAAAAGCAATTATTTACACAATACAAAACCCTGATTACTTACCTCAGATTTCATCACCTTTTCCTCAAAGTTCTTATCATTCAGTTCGATAACGGCCGAACGGCTATCGTATAGGCCAAAGACGTGGCTCGAGAGGGAGCACAACAAGAGAGCGGTGACCAGAAGATACATGTGTGATCGATGGACTTGCGACATTCTCGTATCCTGAAAGACAATTCAGAGAAGATATACTGGCAGTATCTTTTATTCTCTGTCCTGTCATAATTGCCAACGGCCCGTCCCAAGCGTTCCTAACGTGTTTGGATTTTATTGGCTCTGTGAAGCCGCGAATGCGGATCATCCAGGAATGGCGAACGAAGATACGAGGATGGGTTTTTTCTTTGTCTTTAAGCAAATAATATTTACATATGAAACATAAAAATGTACAATTTGGTATATAATTTCTTCAAGAATTTTTCTCTGCTTAAATTTCACCTTGATCCATTTCCCAAATCTCCGTCCCGTCTTTGGGCCGGGCTTCGTGGTTTGACTGATTTCACTCTGGGACTACTCGTCACCGATGTGTTTCCGCTCCCACTTCCAGCAATACTACTCAATCCTTCCAACGACAAACTCTTGGCTAACCTTTCTCCGTCGTTTATCCTCTCCTTCACTTTACTATCACTTTCCTTCTTTTTCTCTTTCTCTTTCGATATTCCTCTAAATCGGTCCTGATCTAACGATGACATGAGTAAAGGCACATTCTCAGAGTTACCAGCAGCATCCCGAGAGTTAAGTGTCGCATTGCATATTCCATCCGTCAATTCAGTTTCTAAATATGATTCGATATATTCCATGTCTGCCGACCGTAGATCAAATGTGTATCGGTAGACGACCACATGCAAATATTTTGCAAAGAATTGTAAATCAGCAGGTGAAGAAATCGCGGCAAGTTGTATAATAGGGCGTCGAGTTTCTGGTATCTTGAAACATGATTCCGATTTTCGCGGGGTCTGTAAAGTGTAATTAATTCAATTTGTCAATTCATGACCAAACACCACTCAATAAAACATTGATAAGAAACTTACTGGCATCGATATATCGGTTTCATCAGGATTTGTGGCATGGACGCGATTTGAAACGTTCAACTTCCCATCATTTCCTTTATCTTTCGATTTCCATTTCTCTCCGAGTTCATCTAATAATCCAGGAGTTGGCGGCGCTGAGATGCCTTCGACTTGGTCTAGCTTATCCGTCGAAGTCAAAGTCGATATAGAGTCTGATATGTAAATCCATTGATGTCTGAAACAGCAGAACAAGTCAATTAATATCACAAGCTTGTAGATAAAAAGAAAACATACATCTGGAACTCGGGAATCCCCAACGCAATCAGACAATCTAAAAATTTACAGGTAGACAATAATGTGATAAGATCATCGAATGATTGATTTGCCGGTTCAACTTCCAAGTTCTGTGTCAGAACTCGAATCTACGGGCCGTCCAAAAAATATGTCAATAAAACTTGGAAGAAAGGAAGTGCAAACACATTCAAGATAACGCAACTACGAACCAATTCTGTATGCAATAACGGCCAAAAGTTCGATAAATGCTGTGACCCAATTCTAACCAGCAAAACTCTCAAACACAACAACACTTCAGCAAACACTTCACCATTCCAGTACTTGAACAATTCAACAATTTTCTCTTGTAACATCGGTAATTGCGGTAAATATTGATCTTTATCCCCAACAAAAATGAGATACGAGAGTCTACGAAGCAGTGTACATCTCGTAAGAATTTCGGTCTGACGGGACGAAAATATGTTGGTGCTTGGTACTGGTACGATCCGATCTGAATAAATTTCAACAATCAGAAATCGAATATTAGATTCATGACAAAAATAAATCCGACGAATACGTACTTAAAACATCGATCAGATATTGTCCCCTATCTTCACGACATAATGCCTTCATAACTGATCTCCATAATATGATCTCGTCTGAAGGAACAGGGTAAAATTTGGCATTGAGAAAAGTATCCCATACTTCTTTTTTCCATGCCTTGGCAGAGAACTGTAACTTGGTCATTGAATTTAGAATCTCCAACATGTTACGATGACTGATACTATGATTGAAAATTCAATCAAATGTTAATTTGGTTTTCTCCGAATTAAATGAGGTTAAAATATCAAGTAAAACTCAAACCTTTTCGGATTTTTCAAAACCGGATTCAATAGATAATACATCAAGTTTACAAATATCGATACAACTTTATCTTGGTCTTGCAATATTTTTCTCGCCGAAGGAACCAATTGATGCGCCAAAAATGTTAAAACCTATAATTCAGCCATGAATCCAGTTAACCAAATATTTTCTTTTGCGGTTACCGTCAATCATAGAAACAACGAAGACATACCTCGTGCACCACAACTTCGTCCGGTACATTGGTGGACAAATGGGGGTCAGGCGAAATAGTACTCCTAAATGACACACGTCTGGCAGAATTTAGAGTCATGGATGGACTGGTCGGGATGACGGTCGGACTTTTATCATCTGAGGACGCTGTCAGATCTTGATCAAATCGACATGCCACAAGAGTACTGATGGCACTGTCACAGAGCTTTTGAAAAATGTCCTATTGAAAAAAGTGAATCAGAACTCTTGTATAAAAGTGATGTCTAGTATCAGGCTCGCCGGTACCTGAAACTCTTTACGAAACTTTTTCTCTTCGAAATCTGGTACAGAAGTTATCCGATCTAGCACTGTGATCGTCACCCTACAAACCAAATTGAAAAAGTGAGATAAACCATTCCGTTATCACGTAAACCATTCCTTCCAAATTTACCTTCCCAATCCGGCAAACAACTCCCGAAACAAAGCTCCCTGTGTAAGCAACTCTTTAACGAACGACGCAATCAACGTGTACTGTTCCACTAATACATTCGGTGACACAATCGTGACGAAATATTCCAGAAAATGTAGAATACTTTTACTCGAACTAACAATCAAGATCGCGTTTCGTCAGATAACTCGCTTCCTGCAGAATGCTACTCAGTCAAAGTACTTACAGCACCGCCGTTGTGAGTTTCCGTCCGCGACTCGCGGACGTTGTTCGAATCTTGATGGCATCGATAGCAGCAACTAGCATACTACGAGGATGATACCCAGGTATAGATGTCAACATGTCTAGAACTACATCGTCCTTTTGGCCCTGTTTCAACGACATCAGTAGAATCGTCATCTATGTTAATAAACATAATCATGAGGGTGACAAGAAGATCGAAAGAGCCAACCTTCATGGTAGCATTATTCCAAACACAAATCATGGATTCTAGAAATTCGTTAGAACAAATTCTTTGAAATCTTTCCATCGTCTTTAACAATCGAAATTTAACGTCATCAGAAACCACAAGATTCTCAGTCAACGGAGTAATAACGGTTGGTAAAATCGATTGACTAGTCGAGGAATCTTTCCTAGACGGCATTTTTGGTGATGTTGGGGTAAGACTGACAATTGAAGGTTGGCGCGACTTTTGAGATTCTGGTTTAACTTCGGGGGAAGGAACAGTCCGTGCGAAAACGGACCATAATTGACGAAACACTTGAAGTACATTTGGAAGAAACGCAATCACGATATCTCGAACCTAACGACATTCCATTCAATTTCAGTATAGTCGATAACACACACACAGAACAAAAGAAACGTTTTCCAAAGTCACCTTTTGTTCGGATTTAGTCACGTCCCCCGTTAAATCACCAAAAACAAAAGAAAACAACCCTCCACCAGTTTCATCACCTTTGGTATTTTCACTTTCAACTTTCAACGAAGAATCACTCAAACACAATACAATCACTTTCTCTATCGAATTGATATAGGTAACGATATCATCTTCACTGGGTAAATCAAAACTTTGGTTCACTATGACGTTCCTGTCGGGGATACTCTGATGATAAATATCGACAATTCGTAACAATTCATTCGATAATGTATGTATCACGGGAAACAACACCGTATTAAACGATGTTTTGAGAACGGGTAACGAGAATAACAAAAAATCAGTCCAATGGTGTAACATTGGTCGATTCGTGGGGGAAGATAATCCCTTCAACAAAGTTTTTACAAACAGTGGTGATAACCCGGATATTCCGGATATTTGGGAACTAGGGGAATCTCGTGACGAGAGATCGATACTTTCCGAGGAACCATGAACAGAATTAAAATCTTGGATACTGATTGATTTTTTCATTTGTGAAATGGCGTAGAGGGTAGAATAAAGAAGGTGGAGGAGTTTAGCTTGTAAATCGAATTGTGAGAGGTGTAACGATACAAAGAGTTGTTGAATAACGGTTTGCTGAACAAGGGTAAGGAGGGATATGTCGGTTGAATCGGATTTGGAAATCACAAGTTGAATAAATTCAATGGCGTGGAGTTTAGTCGTTGTATTCAGTAATTGATAAGAACGGGGAAAAGTCGACGCAAGTTCGGATTGAAGGTATCTAAAATCAATAAAACGACTCATCCGTTTAAAACACTCTCTTGAGATTATGTCAAAGCCAAAAATCGAAAATGTCACCTTAAAGATCCTTTTACTAATATCTCCATGAAACTCACAGCCTCGGTATTATCCAACCGAATATTATCAGACACCAAGGTATCCGTTACTTTCGACAACCGAAGTGACTTTAACAACGACGCCCCACCAAATTTACAAACGGTCAACAACAATTCGAACGCGTAATTAATTTGTGCATAATTCGGCGGTAAAACATATTTATAGTATGATATCCCTTCATCTTCGAACGTCTGTTGATCTGATTCTCGTACGATAAAACGATCAAATAGAATGAGCAATAATGGGTCTAAAAGCCTATAAAACATTAAAAACGTCAGGTCACACGAGTTCGGAGGAAAAAGGTTCCAACCGGGTAAGATGAATGAAATGAAAATACAAACTTGATGTAACTCTTCATGTAATTCCTGATCCAAGTTTCCCCGCTTCTCTTGACCATTGGATTAGCGTCCCGAACCGTATCCAATACCAAAAACAAACATCTAGAGAAATAAATATTCGCATGCGGTATATTGACTTTTCACAATCAAACCGTTAGTCCAACTTCATCATTTCCATATATCCAGCAAATCAAGACGTACCACTGTACTTCCAAAAAACCCCAAACTTATCTAACCCCGCTGTCCTATTCTTGGGATTCACGATATCCAATGTACTACCCGAATCAGCAATGATACCTTCGACAAAAACTTGTTGGATAGACGGTGACTTTGTGATTCGTAGCAGCGACCAAATGAGTTCGGTGACGCGGTGGTGGATCAAGGTGTAAGAAGGTGAAAGGAATTGATGGAGCTGAAAATTAAAAATAGGGTAATATAATGAATGAGTCTTTTGACAATTTTAGACTTTTGAAATTAGTTGAATAATGTTACGCACTTTTATAGTGATCGATTTTATCGAATGAGTGGTGAACACAACCTCTATCGACTCGTCACTTGTAGCAATCAAGTTCAATTGTGACTGTAACTCAATGATACAAGACACCGCCGTATCAACGATTGCGAAATATGAAGTCTTCCCCGCCCAAAAAAAAAAAAGATAAAAAAATAAATGAGTCTTTCATTATTTTGGGTTCATCGTTAAGATACTTTTAATCTTACCGAATAACAACATCTTATTAAATCTTTTAACCACCGATTGGTACCCCCCGCAACAACATTCTTTTGACACTCTACACACCATTTATGAACTCGTAACACCATATCACAAGCCACTCGAAACGACGTCACCATCGAAGTATTCACCACCGCGGTATCACAATCACCAGACCCGTTCGTTTCTATCCGTGATACCACCTCGTTGACGAATGTTCCTGTGAATTGTGAAACAGAATAAAACAGTTCAGAAAGAAACGTGGGGCCTGTTATTGGTTCGAATTCTAAGTTAAACGGTATGGTAGACGACTCGGGGAAATAAAATAGGTCAATGTATTTGTTTATTTTCGAATTTTTGGAATCTTGGGTAGACTCGTCAAAGAAAATATGAAGTAGTTGTGGCTTGATTTGTGGTGATTGGAGGGGAGACGTAACGGTCGTATCAGATGAAGGTGGAGGAGATGTAGGCGAAGCGGTGGACGCGATGTGTGAGGTTTGAGTATGTAACTCCGAAAACGGAATCGCTTCGATTTGGTTCGTAGAGTCCGAAATGGATACCAGTGACCCCCGACGTGAGGCGTTAGGATGAAGGGAGTAAACTGAGGAAGGTAGTTTAAAAGTCATCTTTGAAATCAACGATAAACATTGTTCGAGGAGTTGCGATTCAGGACGAAACAGAGCAAAATTTTCCTATTCAAGAGCAATGTGAATAAACCCGTAAGATCAAATACTGCCATCACAGATTAAAAGTTTTTCAACACAAACCTGAAGTATATTCAATATATAAAGAACCCAAAACGGAAGATGAAATCGTTTACTCTCGTCGTCTGTCAATTTAGCCGTATCCAGTACAAAATGTAATGACTCCAAACAAGCGGCCATTTGTTGTTCATTTTCGACTCGAGTGTTGGATTCTTTTGAATTTTTGAGTCCAGTGAGTTTAGTCGTAAACAATAAAAACAGTTTCTTCCATATAAGATACGGGTCAATCATTGATAAAAACATATTGGCCGTTTGAAACATCTAAACCAAGAGAAAAATAAAAGTGAGTAAAACTCGGTTACGGGTACGAAAAGAGAATCCCATTCTGTTTTTACCTCTGATTTAATCGTATCATCCGACGAATGAATTTTTAAACTCAAAAACACATCAATCAAGACATCATCCACCAACGGTATCCCGATTTCCGTCTTATCCAACAACGAAATCAATATCTTATACGGTTTTTGTAACTCTGACAACAACTGGTCCCGTGGTATCAAAGACGATTGAAGATGTTTAGCGTAAAGAACAGATTTTAACGCGGAGGCGAGATACGGTCGCGCAAATTTGTTAAAGTAGGGGGTAGAGTCGTCTGATGGACCTAGGAGAACGGGGTTAAATAAGAATAAAAACCGAGTGGGGAATTGCGAAAAAGAGGAGAGATGAGAGGTACCTAGAAGCCAAGCGTAAATTCGTCTGATTAAACTCATATCTCGACGCAGAACCACATTCAGCATAGAAGTCATTAAATATTCCATATCCTCGGGCATAAAAAGTCTTATAAACCATGGTCAGTCATCCACATTGAAATCCCATTGAAAAAAAAAACCGTATCAAAAAATGAAACAAATCCAACAAAACGTACTTTAAATTCAACGGAAACCATCCCACCAACAACTCCAAAGCCGAGCGTTGCACAAGATTATGTTTATCATCGTCCATCAAAGCAGCTGATAACGCTCTCACCAATAACGACGGATCAGTCCCCAAAATAAACGCAACATCTATCATCATTTCATAACGCGTGAGTCAAAGGTTCAAAACGGTGATCTTGACGGGTTAGATTACGAACCTTCTTCGTCGCCTTCTCCTGTTTTAGGAATACGTTTCAACAAGTAATTCAAAGCGGGACGACGATATTGACTGCCAACGATTAAAATCAACCATATACAATGAAAAAAATATGACTGCGGAATCACTTTTGCTATCGAATCTAACATCTGGATAGTCTATTCCAAAACAAAATAAAGAAAAACAAAACAAAACCAAGACAAGACAAGACAAGACAAGACAAGGGAAGTCAGAACAGATAACAACAGGTCACAACGGTTTAAACTCGATACTGATAAAAAGAAACACGAGATACAAACAAGGTTAAAATCTTCGGAATCCTCTTCCTCCAAACCGGGTAATAACCCCGAAACAAACGATTTCAAGCACGGTTTCAAATTCGGTCCGAGAGGGAGGTAATACCGTTGAAACACTTGTAACACTAGAGGCTACACCAATAAAAGTGTGGAAGTGTGAATTTCGTTGTTGTTGTTGAAATACGCGGGGGGAGAATAGACGGGGGATCTTACTTTAACGGACATTGCGGCGAATTGGAAAAATGGAAAGAGACCGTAACTCCATATTGATAAATCTTGGGAAAGCATGTCACTCTAAACACAAAATCCAAAAACCGAATCCAAAAACCGTCATCCAAAAAATTCGTCCCCGGTCAATGGATTCAACTTCAACAGATCAAGATCCAACAAAAGAAAAATAACTTACACCCATCACATCAAACAAAGTACTATAAACTTCCAACGTCTTTTGATGTACACCAGCCGGTAACGCCGGATTCAAACATTGCGATAACCGTTTCGATAAAACTAGTTTATGCGGTATAACCGGAAACATCGGGTAACTTTGGACCGTCTACTCAAAACAAGTCATAACGTAAACCAATACCGTTAACAACTCATTCGTTTCGTTTCGGTGATGATGATGATGGTGATGAATGGAATGGATTTGATATGGATTTGATATGGATTTGATAAAATTAGATTAGAATAGACGAATACCTTGACCAATTTCCCCAAAAAAGTAATAATATCAGGCCACTCATTGATCGTATCGAACGATTGTAAGATTCTTTCCATTGCAACTACATATCGTTTGTATTTTGGATCGTTTAGTACTTCTACTTTATCTTTTAATTTTACATTCATCATTCAATTGGAATCAATAATCATGTAGAATCAGTAGAAAGAAAAGTCAAATAAAAGTGAAGGGTTTTAATAAGGGTTAGCACTTTCCAAATTCCACGTCTTACGGATTCTAAAACTACCCTCATATTGCTTCATTCTATCATAATTCAATTGACCATAAACAAAAAAAGAAAGCAAATAGACTCTCACCTTTCTTAGGTCCATTCAAACTACCCTTTCGTTCCAACGATTGATCCGAAGAATACATAATTATATGAATTCAAACTGCAAAACTGGATCTTAATTATCCCTCAATGTACCAAAGAGTAAAGTACCAACTAATGACAGTGATTCGATGAAATTCTGAGTGTGTTCTTATTTGGTTTGGTTAAAACATGACGGTTTGCGGTTAAGAGTGGATTATGAATCGAGATACGAGATACGGGTTTTGGATTTTTGGTCTTTTCAAGTGGAACGAGTTGACACGACGTCAACAAATAGAGGGCTCGGGTCATTGAGGACTGAGGTGTTTTTGTACTTTGAAAATGTTGAATTCGGGTTTGAGTAAATTTTAATAATAAATTTTTTTTGGTATTGCAATTTACAGTTATCACAGTCACTTGATACAACCCACTTTTACTTTGCTATCCATTCTCCATGAACCGAACCGACTTATCTGATTATAATCCACCCAATCCAGGGCCAAAGAAACTTGTATATGGTTACTAATCACTTATAAAAAACTCATTGTCAAACTCACATTTTCCAATCCGGCTTCTTGAATCGATTTGCCCAGTGAGGTTTTTAGATCTGTTGTGTGGTATTTTAACTGTCGGGTTTGATAGAGGCGAGCAATTGGAAGAGCGAGCAATTGGAAGAGTCGTTTAGTAAATCTGGAATCATCCTCATGGATTGGAAAGGTAATGGATAAGTTGAAAAGAAACAAACCTCAAACGGCTGAGCTTTTGCTTCGTCCACCACTGCTTTAACGTATTCGAATAGTTTTCGCACTGAATCAGATTTACTAAATCGACGGACTTGGCGCGAACCATCTATTGAGTGTAGGGCAAAGTGAATATTCCATAATGAATAGGTCGTCGGAACATTACGGTACATACCAGGTAATCGAAATTGAATACGTGTGACGTCAGGGCCGGGATTCGGTTCTGGATGTAGTATCGGTTTTATCTTGGAAATGTCTATCATGTATTAATTATCCAGATTGGAAGTTCCAAATGAATGCGAGTGTATCACCAAATTCCACAACAATCAGCATAACGTGAACCAATAAATGATTAAGCAAAACGCAACACAAACCATCCCCTTTGTCTTCCTCCTCGTCATCATCAATGACCACCACTTCTTTGCCCTTTCGACTCGGTTGATTCTGTCTTTCGCGTTGTTTATCGGCTTGCTCTTTTTTCCTTTCGGCTTCAGACTCGGCCAAACTAGCAGCTAACGCAGCTTCCAGTTGTTCGTCTTCTGTCATTTCGGATATACTTTTTTTCTTTACAGAGGAAAATGAAGGTTGCGGTAATAATGACGAGGCATCGAGAGATGAGGATTGTACGGTCGGGAGAGATGTTGACGTGAGAGAGTGCGTGTTTAAAAATAGGGTTGCTGTAACCATATCCATATTTGGGTTTGATTGAATCATACATTGTAATGACGGAAGTTGACGAAGAAGGCGTTTAGTATTGAATGTATTATCAAAACTAAGGAAATAAAGGTTGAATAATGCAACATACCAGTATCTACAAATTCATTCGGTGTCAGCACCGTTTCAAACGATTTTACTCTTTCACCTGTTCGAGGGTCTATGATTGCGTAATGCGGAAAAGATTGAAACGGATAAAAGGATTTGTATCGCTTGCCGTCAGGACTTTCATGACCGATCTTGAGTTTTCGGTACGCGGGTTGTTGTAGTAAGCAGGGCAGGGAGTAGTGAAGGGAAAAAATTGATTAAAAAGTTGTGTTATATTGAAATTCTGGCAAAGTGACGATTTCGGGGGCAAAGATAAAAAGAAGGAATGATAAATTATTCAATGTACCTGCATAAATACAAAATGTTCCTTCACGAATTCTTTGACTTTTTTGTCGCGCCATAAATCTCTATTGAGTGTTTGACAAACGAATTCACTTGAATCTTGGACGTTTACCAGCATCCATTTAAAGGATTGTTTGGCCATTGTGCGCACCTGCATTTGTGTAAGGTGGGAGAAGATTGGCCAAAAAAAATAGTCAGAGTGAGCTTAGGATCATGGAGCAAGGTTGACGGTGGGAATGCCATGCGGAAAGAGTTTACCGTGTCAAAGTCACCTCGGGCCATGATATCAAAGGGAGGACGAAACAGTTCAGCAAGACGGTCCTGTTGCGATGTTGAATTTCCTATATCAGGTTGGATTTGCGAGTGGATTGAATTGGAACAAATATCGTGAATGGTCAGTTCAGTTTCGGTGGTGGTGCAATTGGATCAGTTTGAGACAGAAGTCAAACGAGACTGGATAGAGCAAAGTAAACCAAGCGAGAAGATATAAGCAAGAAAAGTCCAGGAACATACCTTCCAAGACTTCAGTTTCGTCAGCGATATTGCGAAAAGGGTCGAGGTTGTCTTGGCGAAAGATGTTTGGTCTTCCTCTTGTCTCTGAATGGAGTGTGCTGGTAGTCATATGCGTTGTTCCCATGGTCATGTTATCCTCGTCGGCAAAGATATCGTAGCCGCCAGACAAGATTTCCCTCCGCGGAGCGATAGGCGCGCGGTATTCCGAAGAAGGGTCATAGGAGGCGGAAGAGGGAGTGTGAGCGTCAGAGGAAGGTGTGTGGTGAGTGAGGTGTTGACCGTAGATGCCGAGGTCTGGCGGTTCGTAGAATGATTCGAATTGAGCGGGCGAGGCGGGCAAGGAGTCTGTTGTAGTGGAGGTGGTGACGTGGTGGTTTTGGGTTTGACTCTGGATGGGAGGAACAGCGGCGGCGGATGATTCGTCAGGGAGGTCGGCGCCGTTGTTTTCGAAATAAAACTGTACAGCAGAATCTAGGTTGTTGTCGCAAATCTAGATGATTCGGTTTGAGTTGGAGTGAGTAGAGTAAGGAGTGGTAGTGGGTAGTAGAGAAGATATTCACCTGGAGGTACTTTGCAGCCTTTTCGGGGTCAGCGTCGGTGAATTGGCAAAAGTGGAGGATGTTGTCGTGGTTGTCGTGGTTGTTGGATGAGGAGGACATGGTGGTGGTGGTGGTGGTGGAGCAGGGAGTGTGATGTAGAGGAGTGAAGAGAGAGAAGGGAGTGAGTGAGTTAAAGTGGAGTGGAGTCAAGGCAAGTGGAGTGGACTTGTGGGTTTGACTCGCTAGGGATTGGATTGGATTGGATTGGATTGGATTGGATTCCCTTTCTCTGGCTGGCTGTTTGCTGACTCTGACTTGCTGGGATTCCCTCTTCTGCTTGATTCCCTCTTCTGCTAGATTCCCTCTCTCGCTTGCTTACTCCACTACTCTGCTTACTCACTACCACTCACTCCACTACCACTCACTCCACTACCACTACTCCACTCTACTTACTTACTCTACTCACTACCACTCACCACTCTAATGGACGAGTGCGCAGTCAAGGTCAACTTCATCTCCTCCCTCGTCTCGCACGACATCCTCAGAGACCTCTTCCTCTCCCTAGGCAACATACACTCCCTCTCCCTGCATCCCTCCCCCATCGCCCAGGGATCTCAGGAAGCAGTCATCTACTTTGACGACCCATCCGCTGCCGCCACCGCACTCCACCTCACCGGCACCCAACTCGCTGATCGCACACTCGTCGTCACCTCCTTCACCGCAATCAAACCCAAACACCCTCCTCCTCCTCCCCCAGATCCAGTCACCCAAGTCCCCATCGTCATCCCACTCGGCCCTCGTCCCGCCATCGTCGATCCTACAAAACTAGAGGAAATCGCTAGAACAATCTATGTCGGCAACATCACCTCCTCCGTCTCGGAATCAGAATTGATCCAGTTCTTTTCTTCCTGCGGGCCCGTAACCTATGTCAAAATGGCAGGCGATATCTCTCAACCCACCAGATTCGCCTTCATCGAATTCGCTACCGTCGCCGCTGCCAACGCCGCCATCGCTCTCAGCGGAACTGTGTTGCAGGACAAACCTCTCAAGTATGTGTTGGCAATAGAAAAAAATTTTATTGATTAAAAATTCTTAATTCTGTTCTCTTTCCATTCTATTTGTATTCTATTCATCATTTGCGGCTGCTGTTCTGAAAACATCAGTTTGTTGATTTCATTAGTTTTTGCTGGGGGCGCCCTTCTTTTTTTTCTTTGCTCCCCGCCAGTCATAAATCAACTTGAAAACATCTGATGCTAACCCAATCACTTACGAAATTTTCACACAATTCCATTCCACCTACTCAAAAATCAAATACTGGCTCTACTCAACCTCACATGATGTTTTCCTCTAATTCAGAATCAATCACTCCAAGAACGCCATCAACAAAGCCCCCACAGTTCCACCCTCCGCTGCAATGAAACGAGTGCGAGAATCTGCTCAAAAGATTGCCTCGAAATATGGCGATAGTGACAATGATTACTACGACGGGGATAGAAGGAGAGATCGAAGTAGAGATAGGGACAGAGACAGACGAGACAGAAGTTGGGATCGTTATGACCCTAGAGGTGTGTTCCAAAGAGTCTTTTTCGCAGCTTTTAATAACTATCTATCAAGTCCATTTGCAGAACCCTTGGTTTTATTGACTGTTGTTTGATATCTAATCTTACCCCACTTTCTCCATCTTCTCCAGCTGACTACGACCGTCGACGCAGGTACTCTCGTTCCCGTTCAAGGTCTCGTCGTCGTCCTTACTCTCGCTCCCGCTCACGATCAAGAGATCGACATCGCTCAAGGAGAAGCCGAAGATCCTCGAGATCACGGTCTCGTGAGAGGGAAAGGGAACGTGAAAGAAGGAGTAGGAGGTCCAGTCGTGATAGAGAAAGAGACAGAGAAGCGGATAGAACAAGGTCACGAGATCGAGAACGAAGAAAAAGTAGTAGACGTTCGAGTAGAGATAAGGAAAGAGAACGAGAACGAGATAGGGAGCGATATGAACGAGACGGTTCCAGAGAACGAGAACGAGATGCTCTCAAACGACGATCAAGAGACGCAGGCGACCGTATCGACACTTCTCAAAACGACGAACCCAAACAACCATCGCAATCTGCTGATACCAACAATCATGATGACTCGAAAACCCTGACAACCGAGCCTAAAAGTCCTATCTCTGAAACACCCAAAAGCCCATCTCTCCCACACCCCATCTCGCCAATTCGTAAACCCAACGCCTCACCTCAACGCGACCTCGAGATCCAACATGACCAAGAATCCCATAATTCAGAGTCAAAATCCCCAATCCTAAACGGTCACCACTCAACCATCGAACCCACCGCCCCTGAATCCAAAGACTCTCCAAACGCGGAAGGTCACAAAAGTGTAGAAGATTTAAGAGCCAAAGTAATCTTAAGTACAAAACGTAAATCCGAATCGCCTACCCGCCAAACCGAAACTAGAAAGAACGAGAAAAACGGTGGAAAAGAGGGGGAAAGTGGGATTAAGAAAAAGGAAGAAGTGAAAGGTGGAGAACGGAAAAAAAGGAGAATGTTGGGTGATTTTTCGGGGGGGTTGGATGTTACTCAGTCTTAGGCATCAGTGACTCAGCGTACAAATACAAATCTATCATTGGATCATAAATTGAGTTTGCGATGGGTGAGAGAAAGAGCATGGAACTGAAATATATAATCAACTATTTCATAAAGCAAGTATTCCAGGTTACTGAATCCAAAATTCAATAAGAGAATCTAGTGCTTCCTTCCAGGAGCGCAGCAAAATAATTGTTTCAAACTGGTTGTCGCACAGCTGTGAAATTATCAACAATACGTCCAGGTAAAGGGGGCAAGCACATAAACTCATCCAAGTCCACCGTCCAGTGTTCTTAGTGATCGCGCCAACAGGGACAACAGATATCCGGTTACCGAATCCCTTCAATCTGAAACTTTTTAAGGCACTTGCAAGTAATTCAATTTAGTATTATCCAAGTATGTCCAATATGTTCGCAGTGTCGTGGTCCTATTGTGACTTTAGGCGACTGATTCGTGAATTGATCTACAAGTACTTGCCACAAAGGACCAAACGGCGGTTGATTAGATGGATGCGTAAGAGGTTTTTTTTTTCCGCAAAACAAACAGATATCTTCCGCACTCAGTTTGGGCATTCACTTTTAATCCTTTTTCAATACAATCGATCCAGGTTATCCCCTTCGCCTGCTGTTAATCCGCAATCATGACTTTCTTGGATATTTGTTCACCTGATTGGAATCCTTCGGCCGCCTATGACACTCTTGTGGAAGATCCAGAAGCTTTTGTCCAACTTGAAGAAGTCTTTGTTAATAAGCGAAAGGATCTTGAAGCCGCTATAGATGGATCGACTGTACTACAACTATACCATGATTGGGTTAATCAACACAGAGCGGATCTGGAGCAGTTGAAACAACTTCAAGATTGCGCTGAACGTCGTAGAAAAGCAGAGCAAAAATACAGTAACTGGTCTACCGTAAAAACTTTTGATGACGTTTATAATGCTCAAGCAGATTTGATGAAACACGTATTTAGCAAGAGGTATGCCTACTCGGTATAAATATATCTGCATGTCCACTTCTAACCATTTGTGAAGGTTGGAGGGTCCGCCGGTCAATGATGAAGATATTCGAAAAATTCGTAAGCGACTATGTGCTGAGGCCACGAGCTATGCTAAGGTGCATTACGACGAATTCGAACCCTATTGGGCGGAAACCGTCATTAATGCACTGATTGATCCAAATGTGGAAAATAACGAAAGGAGTCTTAAATATCTCATCAGAATGAAATCTGAGGAATATCAATTATCGGGAAATAATCACACTCTCCAACATCAATGCAATATGATGAGCTCCAACATAAGGCGGCTGGCCAATTGCATGAGCATCCCTTACGACATGACTGATAGCGACCAAACAATTTTGCATAAAGTGAAAATACAGTTGTCTTCTAAGGAGGTTTTTCAGCTGCAGGCAAAATTGCAATTTTCAGAAAAGCTTGCCTCTCTAGTATGTAGACTTAAATCCGGTAAAATTCTCAGTCCTTAACTCCGTCTTCCGTAGGTTATTTTCCGGGCGTGCGTAGAAAAAGTCGCTAGTTACCATCGTAACCCTGGTGACAGCACTACCAAGGCATGGGAGAGTGCTGTGGACGTCGACTTTCGCTCTTATTATCAGATTCCAAATACCAGTAATAATACCGGTAAAAATACTGGCAAGAATAGCGGTAAAAATGCCGCTAAACATAACAGTAAAATTACCAGCAATACTACCCAAATCAATAACGAAAGAAGAAATCAATTGAAGGGTCTTTTTGGGGAGTTGTCGACCGATATTCATAATCCCTCAAATGGCAAGATTGAAATTAAGAAAGCTCATCTCCGCGGGATACATTTAGGAATGTTTAATGAAATCTTGAAATATTTAAAAACCAAAGGTGACTTGAGTTGGGATATCGATTTTGTCTAAATAAACAACCAAAAGTGTATAATATTACATGTCATAAATAACAACTGTGAGACATCTATGTAGACAAGAATAACCAATCGCTGCCGTAGTTATAACCTTGACATTTTTTGTGTATTCTAGTGTTATAGAATAGCAACATTTCGTATGACTCGTCACTCGAAGAAACATCCCTGATAAGATTCGCTTTGAATGATAATGTCGACATCGTTTTGTACACTTGGAAGTATGCTCGATAGTTAAAATGATTGAAACATTAAACAATCTCAACGGTTTCTCACTGTAAAATGTCTGGCATTGATAAATTATCACTGCTCTATTATAATGATACTGCAAACCTAAGTGATTCATTTATTCCTCAGAATATTACTATCGCAACCGCCGCCGGAATGCTCACAAACTTACAAAGCGACCACTCAAATCGCCGGTAAATTAGTAATGGCTCAAATGGCCTAGATGCTTATAGTATGGAGCTGGATAGTGGAGCGCATTAATGAAATAATTTCATACCCCATGTACTCTGCGTTATTTATAGCTGCTTTTTGTTACCGTAATGTACCGCAAATTTGGAACGTCTGTTTGTAACTTTACACTCCAATTCAGGATTCATAGAAGATGCGGCTAACCACTATAAATCAATCTTAGTTGATATTTACCACAGCTCCAGAATCAAGAAATGGTATTATAAATCGTTTCTCACTATTTTCATGCGGCCTTGAACTGTTTGTTAAATACTCCACCACTTTTATTCGAAATTTCAATGGATTATACAACCCTGGTCCCTGAATTCACGGGCTCCACGGAACCGCAGGCTTGCGGAACGGCCTGGATTTTCCGACCATTTACAGGGTGCAATAATCTTCCAAATTTCAATGCCCAAAGTCGTTGTAATTTATTTAGGTACCCCTCGTTTGTAATTGTTTTCAATATAAAACCCCTTTTTTTTACCTGAATTTTTCAGGATCTCCTAACAGTTATGTTAAATGTTTTGAAAGTGTGTGGCGGACCTTGCGTTGTTCAAGAATAATGTCCTAGTTTTCCTGCAATTTGTTCTAGAGTTTTCATCTGTCATGCACTACATCTATTGAAATTGTAGCCTAAGGGAAGGGTCTAGAGTCGGGTACTACTCCTGATTCAAATAGGGGAAGTTAGGTACTGTTACTGCAAACAGAAACCAAATTTTAGCCCCTTCCTGTACTGTCAACACGAAAAAATTCCACGAGCCAACTGATGCGTTATTTTGTTGTCCGTTGTTTGTTAATGCAAGGAGTATGATGGCAATGTCTGCCGTGATAAAATGAGGTTATATCCCGTGGGTGAAAAATTGTATCTATTTTCAAGCGTTATCATTTCAGAATGTCAGCTTGTCCAAGCACCGTTTTACAAAATGTATGGTTCTGTGGCATCTACCTTGGGTTGACAACCGTCATTGGTCTTCTCAATGTGACGGACCAAAAGCTTTTACAAATGAGACGCAACAAAATAGTATTCGTGTCAGTCGCACTCGGTTCCATCATTTATATTCCTTACTCTTTCGTCCTGGGTTTAGCAGTGTCAGGCAATTTTGTTCCCGTATTTAACGTCTTGTTACCATTATTCAATTGTATCGGTGCCGTTTGTCACTACACTATGCTTGTTGAAAGAGCTGTTCCTTTTCTTCGTCACAACCCCTTCGCTTCGTCTCCAAAGAAAAACACCGTGTTCAAAATCGTGTTGGCTAATCTGTTAGGTTTACCCGCTTGGATTCAAGTATTCGTTCACCCAATTCAACCAAACGGACCAGTTGATATGGCTGCTATACTTGCAAATATGATTATCAATATCATTGCCAAAGTCGTTCTCACAGCTATCTTTTTACAAGTGTTGCTAGAAAACCGTGAAAAAAATACCCTCTGGTCTATTATCTCCAACAACAAACGACAATGGTTTCAACTCCTCTTTTGCGTGTTCACATGGTTTTGAATTTCGTTTGCTGGGCTATAAGCCAATCAGGAAAAATTGTATCTTTTCTTTTCCCAGTGATGTTGGGTTACCAATTAGCTATGGTCTTATCGTTTAATAGTTTCCTCTATATCACTAAAACAGTGACAAAAGAAATCCTTCAAACCGG